>MJUU01041758.1:0-19536 GCA_002080025.1 Modiolus philippinarum | reverse complement strand
TTATTTCCGTGGGTCTTCAAATGTTTGAATCTCATCCCTGACCAATTCTTGCCAGGTACCCAATCTCGCCATCCACAACTTTTCCTCCAACTGAAAAAGGTCAGTTGAAATTTTATTTAATGTTTGAAATGAACAAGCATCTAACTTTACAGAGAGCCAAAACATTCACAGAGAAATATAACAAATTTTTTGTAGAAATGGCAAGTGGCAAGATTGGATACCTGGCGAGGATGGGTTCTCAGCCAGTAGATATGTTGGAGTTGAAAAAAAANGTCCATTTGCTCCTGAAGATGGATATAGATATGATGGTAAGTCAGTTTCAGGAGAAAAATGTAAACAATGTGTTACAATGTTTTATAATAATGGGCATTTTCAATAGAAAATAAATTTAGGATACACAGAAATATGAAAGGCAAAAATACACCTCGGCTATTATTTCTGTATATTTAGCATGTAGTAGGAGTGTACAGAAATTGAATTATAACTCTTTCAACTTTATCAGTTAGGAGAGAAACTTAAACAAGTAACTTTTTGTCGGGCCTTCGAAAATGGTCGAAAAAAGCGTGACTTAGGTATGATGATTCTGGTGGAGGCAGCGTCCACAAGTTTTTTCTTGGGTCTGTTTAACATCAACCACTTGTGCTAGCCTGTTGATATTTCATGTGCAGTTACATTAGCATCAGTAAGATCATTTTCAGTGGTGTTTTATGTCTATGCCTCCGCAGTCATGCTCCACTGACTTTGAAATTTTGCTTAAGGTGTCTGCAGGGTATTATTTTCCTATTATAGAATTTTGTGAAATTTTCTGTGTAGAAACATAATTGTATTATTGTTCAAAATATAAAATAAAAATTGGGGGTCACCGTGCATTTAAGCGCAAAAACTGGAATTAAAATTTTCAAGATTTTACATAGAAATGTTAGGGAATTTGGTTATATGAGACGATAGCTTGAAAAATTTATTATATATTTTGTTCATACTTTGCATGTGTTTTGTAATCATTATATAGTTTACATATAAAAAATAAAAATGAGGGGTCACCGTTGAAATAAGAGATAAATTGCAAATTGTTAATTTCTCTAGTGATATCCATGTTAAATTCTTTTATCAAATTATCTCCCTTGTATAACTTCTGTGTTCTGTAAATCCAGCTTCAGATTTAAAGCTTTTGTGTTTTAGTTCACCTTTTTGTTATGAAAATTTTGTAAAAGTGATATGGAATAATTATTTTAAATACTTTGGAACTTTCTTACCATTTCAAATAATTATTTTGCTAATTTTTTTAATGAATGAAACCTAAATGAACAAGTATGAGGCAAATATGGCGGAATAATACCACTGAGACACCTTAAGTCTTTTCTGGTGTCTGTTTAGCATCAGCTACTCATAGTTGCCCATTGATATTCAGTATGCAGTTACAGTAACATCAGTACAGATCAGTTTCAAGGGCGTTTTATGTCTTTGCCTTGCAATCATGCTCCACTGTCTTTGAAATTTTGCACCTTGTGTATTAAATGTTTAAGTTTTTTCTTGTCCGTTGAACATCAACCACTTAGTAGCCTATTGATATTTGGTATGTAGTTGCATTATTAGTCCCCTACCGGCTTCGCCGAAGGGGACTTAAGGTTTGCACTTCGTCAGTCCGTCACACTCAGTTTTCCTGACTTTTTTCCATACTATAAGAGATATTTATCTAATATTTGGTATGTAAGTCTACTACCATGAGTTACAAATCAAGTTTGAGTTTGGTTCCGGTTCATTGATTTTGGACAGAGTTATGGGCCTTTGACATAGAAAATTTTGGTTAAATATAGGTTTTTTCGGACTTTTTTTCTAAACCGTTCCAGATATGAAGCTAATATTTGCTATGTGAGTCTACCACTATGAGTTACAGGTCAAGTTCGAGTTTGGTTCCAGTCCATTGATTTTGGACGGAGTTATGGGCCTTTGACTTAGAAAATTTTGGTAAAATATAGGTTTTCGGACTTTTTTGCTAAACTGTTCCAGATATTAAGCTAATATTTGCTGTGTGAGTCTACCCCATTGAGTTACAGATCAAATTCGAGTTTGGTTCCGGTCCATTGATTTTTTACGGAGTTATTGGCCTTTGACTTAGAATATTTTGGTAAAATATAGGTTTTCCAGATTTTTTTTCTAAACTGTTCCAGATATTAAGCTGATATTTGCTATGTGAGTCTACAACTATGAGTTACAGATCAAGATTGAGTTTGGTTCCAGTCGATTGATTTTGGATGGCGTTATGGCCCTTTGACTTTGAAAATTTTGGTAAAATATAGGTTTTCCGGACTTTTTTTCTAAACCGTTACAGATCTTAAGCTGATATGTGCATTGTTAATCAACCACTATGGGTTACAGATCAAGTTTGATTATGGGTTGGGTCCATTGATTTTTGACGGAGTTATGGGCCTTGGGCTCGGAAAACTTAAATTATTTTTGCTGGTATAACAAAGAATTGTTCCACCGCTAGGGGACTTCTGTAGTGCCTTGCAATACGATCTACACTTGTTGTGATTGAGATCAGTTTCAGTGGCGTTTTATATCTATGACCCTGTAGTCATGCTCCGCTGACTTTGAAATTTGGCAGCCACTCGATATTTGACATGCAGTTGCATCCTGAGGATTATACACATTCAGATGGTAGCCTTGACCCCTGTATTATGCTTTAACAATCATATGAAGATTTTAGCAATAGTGCACACAAATTATGATTTATTTTTGTTATCATGGCTGCTGCTGAAGATCAGTGGGCAGATTCATGTGATGCATGGGTAAGGCGAGACATATTATTTGTGTCAACAGTTTATTAGCTCACCTGGCTATGCTAGGGTGAGCTTTTGCCATCACTTGGCGTTCGGCATCCATCGTCCTTCTGTCGTAAACTTTTCATTCAAAGATCTTCTCCTCTGATACCATTGGGCCAATTGAAACCAAACTTGGTCACAATAGTCTTTGGATAGTCCCCTTTAACAGTCAGGGATGTAACCTATTTAAGTTATCAAATGAAGGACTTTTGTGTAAATGAATTGAGTGATCATGTATTTTCAGCAAAAACTTATTTAAGTTATCAAATGTTGATTTCTTGAAAATGTCCAACTTTCATTACAAATTTTTTTATGATAAAGATTTTTCTCAAACAAACAATAGTTTTTCCCATATGGTTTTAAATCCTTACTGTGTAATTACCTATCACTTATAAATGCACAAAGAGAGGAAATACATGCACCAACCCCCATAAAGATTACACCCTGGGGAAATTAAATCTCAATTATCTTTGAAATGGTTCATCAAAATCAATTTGGACTGGCTATTTTAGATTGAGGTCAATTTTGAACTACTCAATACATGTGTAATAATAGACTTAACTGTGACCAATAAGTAAGAATTTCAACAAAACTGAATGTAATGTTAAAAAGACTTTCGTAAAATATTCAATAACTGAATGAAGTTATCAAAAGAGTAATGTCCCTTGATTTACAAAACAGTAACTCACATAGGTTATTGCTTCATAACTGGTTTAAGTTATTTAAAAAAAGTCAGTATCTCATAGTAACCAATTTAAGTTATTTTGGTGATAAATTATTAGGGCCCCGTCGTACAATAAATTAAAATTCCCATCAGGGATTTATATGATATACACAAGGTTGGTCCTGATCAAAGGAAGCTCCCTTTTGTTTTTGAGGAAAATCTTATTTCCATGAAATTCCGCAGTCAGGTTTTTGGGACACAAGGGGGCGGGGCCCTTTCTGACTGTGTCAGTATTCTAGTTTAAGTTGCACCCCTGACTGTTTAAAAATTGTATCCGTCAGGTCCATACCTCATCCAAGATGGCTGCCAGCGGGGAACATAGTTTTAACATTGGACCCTATGGAAAAGACATTCAAAGATCTTCTTCTCAGAAACTATTGGTCCAATTATAACCAAAATTGGGCACGATGGTCTTTAGATGGTCCCTTCCAAAAAAGGTATCCTGCAGGTCCGTACCTCTTCCAAGATAGCTGCCAGCAGGCATTGGACTGTATTGAAAAGACATTCAAAGATCTTCTTCTCAGAAACAACCAATCCAATTATAATCAAACTTAAGCTCAACAGTCCTTAGATGGTCCCTTCCAAAAAAAGTATATGTCAGGTCCCTACCTGATCCAAGATGGCTGCCAGTGGGGGAACATAGTTTTAACATTGGACCCTATGGAAGAGACATTCAAGGATCTTATTCTCAGAAACAACCAGTCCAATTAGAACCAAACTTAGGCACAATGGTCCTTAGATGGTCCCTTCCGACAAAGGTATCCAGCAGGTCCGTACCTCATCCAAGATGGCCACCAGCGGGGAACATAGTTTTAACATTAGACCCTATGGAAAATGCATTCAAAGATCTTCTTCTCAGAAACTACCTGTCCAATTAGAACCAAACTTAGGCACAATGGTCCTTAGATGGTCCCTTCCAAAAAAGGTACCCAGCAGGTCCTTACCTCATCTAAGATGGCCGCCAGGGGGGAACATAGTTTTAACATTGGACCCAAGGAAAAGACATTCAAAGATCTTCACAGAAACTAATATGCCAATTATAACCAAACTTAATCACAATGGTCCTTAGTTGATCCCTTCCAAAAAATGTATCCATCAGGTCCATACCTCATCGAAGATGGCCGCCAGTGGGGAACATAGTTTTATCATTGGATCCTATAGAAAAGACATTCAAAGATCTTTTTCTCAGATACTACCAATTATAACCAAACTTCAGTTCAATGGTTCTTGGATGGTCCGGTCGAAAAAAGAATCCGGCAGGTCTGTACCAACATTGGACCCTATGGAAAAGACCTTCAGAGATCTTCTCCTCTGCTGAAACCACTAGGCCAATTGGAACCAAACTGGGTCACAATAGTCCTTGGAGGGTGCCCTTAAAAAATTGTATCCGTCAGGTCCGTACCTCATCCAAGATGGCCACCAGCGGGGAACAGTTTTAACATTGGACCCTATGGAAAAGACATTCAAAGATATTCTGCTCAAAAACTACCAGTTCAATTATTACCAAACTTGGGCACAATGATCCTTAGATGGTCCCTTCCAAAAAAGGTATCCGTCAGGTCCGTAGCTCATTCAAGATGGCCACCAGCGTGGAACTTAGCTTTAACATTGGACCCTATGGAAAATGCATTCAAAGATCTTCTGAGAGACTACTTGTCCAATTAGAAGAAAACTTAGTCAAAATGGTCCTTAGAATGTCCTTTCCAAAAAAAGGTATACAACAGGTCCATACCTCATCCAAGATGGCCACCAGCAGGGAACATAGTTTTAACATTGGACCTTAGGAAAACCCATTTAAAGATCTTCTTCTCAGAAACTACATGTCCAGTTAGAACAAAACTTGGTCACAATACCCTAGATGGTCCCTTCCAAAAAAGGTATCCAGCAGGTTCATACCTAGTTCAAGATGACTGCCAGCAGGAACATAGTTTTAGCATTGAAACCTATGGTAAAGACATTCAAAGATACTCTTCTCAGAAAATACTAGTCAAGCTCTCTTCAAAATTTGCATCTGGCATGTCTTAATCCAATACAATCCAAGGTGGCCTCAGTGGGGAACATAGTTTAAACTCTGGACCCTATTCAAAATGCCATTCATCTCTCTATGTTAGCCATGGTCCAGGTGGGCGATACAGGCTCTTGAGAGCCTCTGGTTTTTATTATGCCCCGCCACGAAGTGGAAGGGGCATATAGATTTACCCTTCTCCGTACGTCCGTACGTCCGTACGTCCCGATGTTAAGTTTTGCGTTTAGGTCCATATATTGGCAACCTCTTGTGGTATTTTNTCTTCTCAGAAAATACTAGTCAAGCTCTCTTCAAAATTTGCATCTGGCATGTCTTAATCCAATACAATCCAAGGTGGCCTCAGTGGGGAACATAGTTTAAACTCTGGACCCTATTCAAAATGCCATTCATCTCCCTTTGTTAGCCATGGTCCAGGTGAGCGATACAGGCTCTTGAGAGCCTCTTGTTTTTATTACTCATTGAAGTAATCTTGCATTGTTGAATTGCAATGATTACAATGCTATTACCTAAACAAGTAACAATAAAATATGTTTTAAATAAGTATAGTTGAAAAACATGCAGAAAAAAATACTGTAAAAGCAGAAATATTTGTGGGGGATTAAATTTCGTTTATGTTGTGGGTAAGAGTTATCAACAAAATTAAATCCCCTTGAACCCAACTGCAGTCATACAAATGACTAAATATACCATGAATTCCACGAAAATTTATCCCCAAGAAATAGTTTTGAAGGTTCAATCCACAAAATTTTGGATGCTGAACATCTAAAAGCTGTAAAATGGAAATTCAAGTATCAGGTGCACTACATGATTACTAACAAGATATCCTGAAAATTAAGTTGGAATCTTAATTACTGTTGCGATGGAATTGTGAATTCTTAAATGAGTTAGTTTTGGCTAAATGAACTTGTGAAAAGATGATATGTGATTCTTTTATGTAAAAGGTGTAAGGAAAACACATCCTGAAAGTTTGGTTGGAATCTGACAATTTTGGAGTTGGAGATTTTGAAAAATAAGAATTTGCAAATGAGAAATTTTGACTAAATGTAAGTTGCACTACAATATCAGGTGAACAATATATCCTGAAATTTTGGTTGGAATATTACAGTTTTGAAAAACATGTAACAAACTAATAGAGGACTGAGCATTATGATGGATAGCAACCCCTATGTGTTGGCTCTGACACAAATAAGGGTAGTTACTTTACATAATATCACTGCTATACACGATACATGAAGTGAGATGTATTTTCTATTTATAGGTTTGTATACAGTAGAAAAGTTTTGGTGCACAACAGGTATATCAGGATTTAAAGTTTGGAAGTTTGCTTTACGTAGATGTGCAGATCAACCACCACCTCCCTGGACTTTTATTGAGGTAAGGACATAGGGCTGACAAATATATGTAGCCACACGACAAGAAACTCCGAAGTCAAGGTTTTGTCTCTTGACCTTGACTAAGTGTATGGCTAACAGTTTTATTTAATTCTCAGATTTTGTCTAATTAAGTACAAAATTATTTAAATTTGGAAGAAAAATGTTAAGTATATTTCATGCCCTTACCAAATGGCTTTGATATATATCATACAATCTCTGTTTATTTTACTGTTAATGGGAAAGTCAAAAACAAGGAATGAAAGAAGGCAATAGGTTGTAGGTATGGCTGAGACTTGCATAAAAGAAACATGTAGAAAAGAAATAAAAATTGTATAATGGTGGGTTCTCTTGAAAAGTTCCTTCTTAGAATATATAATACAGATATGACAGAGAACACAAAAATGATTACAGAAATAAGGCACACAAATCAATTGAACAATATTAAACATGACAGTTAGGGTAGTCATCTTCTCTTTTTGCTGCATGGTTAAGTATACAACCACTGTAGTCTATCACCACTGTGGTGTAAGTTCGCGCCCCACTTTGTAAATTACAAAAAAGGGTGCACTCGGCTTACAATGGTTAGTGATTAGGTATGTCAGTTACCTGCCCAAGGTCTGTGGTTCTCACCACTAAAACTGACCATCATGAGATAGCTAAAGTACTGTTGAAAGTGATGTTAAACCCCATTCAATCAATTAATCATTCTTCTCTTTTTGCATGAATATAATGATGATTGCTTCAATGTCTTGAAATTTTGCATACAAATGTTGTTTACTTGCAGACAGATGATCAAAGTACAACATCAGAAGGTACAAAGAGTGATTCTGGATTTGACTCTGATGAAACAGCAAGTCAGCTAAGTAGTTCTCAGTCATCTACTGGAACAGAAAGTGAGATCAGCAGTTCTCAGTCGTCTATTGGAACAGAAAGTGAGCCCAGCAGTTCTCAGTCGTCTACTGGAACAGAACCTGAGCCTAGCAATCTCCAGTCTTCGACTGGAACAAAAAGTGAGAATAGCAGCACTCCGTCATCAGCTATAACAGAAAGTGAGCCCACCAAAGTTCAGTCAGCTTCTGAGAAGGATAGCGATCCAAGTAGTCTGAAAACATCAGTCAATATGGATGAAGATGAAAAAGTAATGGGAAAAAAGGATGAAGATGATAAAATTTGTAAAGAGTCTGATAATTCTACAGCTGAAAATAATGATTCTGTAGATGAAGGTCAGAAAGAAGATTGCGACACAGTGGATAATGGTGGAGAAATTGATCAAAATAAGGAAAATGAAACAAATGCTATTGAGGAAGAAGTCAAACAAAATAACTGTAGTGAAGGAGATGGTGTTAAATCTAAAGAAACAGAACTGAAATCAATTGATCCTGAAATGGATAAATCAAAGACTGTCAAGGATGATCAATAAATTGTGAATAATGCACAAGAAGAAAATACAACAGCTGGGTAATTTTGTTCTTTGTGAAAAAGAGTAAAATGACCAGAAAATCTTTACTGCATCTGTACATATAGCTTAACAAGTATAACCTAAAAATATTCTACTTAGTTGAGATATACAGAAGATTAGTGCATCTATGTGTATATATTTGATCTGCAGACTTTAAATGACCTATATAAATTTGATAGGCAAAGAACATTAAATGGGAAACACATTATACATTAAATGGGAAACACATTATACAGTAAATGGGAAACACATTATACAGTAAATGGGAAACACATTATACAGTAAATGGCAGCAGCAGTTACATTGATTTTAAACATAAACTATAGCAGTTTTTTAAAGTTGAATCATTCATTCTCACCATTCATTGTAAGAGTTCATATATTCTCATATTTGTTTTACATATTTTGTTAAATTTTATGATAAAGTTTATATACATGTAAATAACAGTTAGTTGTTATACAATTGGAGCAAGAATAGTCAACATTCACATGAACATCTCTTCTGGACAAAGCAAGGGATATGGTGCAAGTATACAGGGATGACGCTACTATATAATTTAGGGCCGCCCGGCGGCCCCATTCCCCTCTTGGCGGCCCCATTCCCCAAACAAGAAAATTCCCAATCGCGGCAACGATGTTTACAAAATCCGGATTTTTTTAATTTACGTCTCCGGTGAATCTTTCGTTCCGATCCGTGTCGCCTTTTGTCAGAACCAGAAATTACTCAAAACATCACAGTAACGTCCAGAAGTAACTAAATAATGCAATTTACGCTATTTGCGACCACCCTGAAGATGAACAAAATATCTGAGATCGCAAATGTCCATAAGGGAACATCTTGAAATTCAGAATGCGTAAAGTGAATTGAAATCGTGTTGTTATCGTTCATTGTTGTGCCTAAAATTCGAGACTTTCACCCATTACGTGGTAACGTGCAAATGCTCTCATTGCCAAAGATATAGTTTGCATTGAAATAAATATTGAATAGTTATGACTTGAAATCAGAGTTTCTGAAACTGGGACTTTTAACTGGATGAGAACTTGGAACTGCACTTCATATGGGGTGCTCTCATTTCTACTAGTTCAAACGAAACGTGGAAATGACCTGCTGAATGATTAATGAAAGAATGCATAGAAATTTCATGGAATGAGGTATATTTATCACTAAGTTGGGTATGAAGGATTTGATTTTGGTGATAATATTGAAATGTGTAAGTCATCTTTATTTGCAGACAACGACAGAATGTTGATTTGCTTTCATAAAGGAAAAGAGCAGTACTTCTTTTGTTGATGATCAGCTTGATAAAATTCAAATCTGGTGTAATTTGAAAAACTAGATGAAATATAGTCTTAATTTTTGAAAAAATGTATAAAACATAGTCTTAATGGCTTTGGTGTAATGATACTTTTCATTCTTCAAACTCTTGTTGTGTGTACTGACACATATTCTTGGTTTATACAAACGTATGTTGCAGTATTTGATATATTTTCATTTTTCCCAATTTCAGTTGTCGCGATGCGAAATTCCCAATTTGTTGGACGGGGGACCCATTTGAAGAGTTCNTATATTCTCATATTTGTTTTACATATTTTGTTAAATTTTATGATAAAGTTTATATACATGTAAATAACAGTTAGTTGTTATACAATTGGAGCAAGAATAGTCAACATTCACATGAACATCTCTTCTGGATAAAGCAAGGGATATGGTGCAAGTATACATGAGAATATATTAAAAAATACCAAAAATAATGTATAAATTGTTGAGCTAATTCACTTTAATTTGAAGTATTAACGGACGCTTCTCTACAGAGTAATATGATGTGTATGTGATCAGGATTTTGATTTGTGTGTGCATTTTTGTCACCCCTCCACATTGCAGTGGTTGAACATAGTAATGGTTTGTGTCTGTTACACTTTCTTTTAGACACAACTCCTTAAAACTTCTTTTAATTTCGTCAAAATTTTGAAGAATCTATAGTCACCATATGAACTACATCACATCATATGGAGGACAATTATTTCAGCAGACATATTTCCTATGGGTACTAATTGTGTGCTACTTTTAGCCCATTTGTTTCTTTATTCATATGACATGTATGAAGCCAGATTCATCCAAGGACTAGTTCAAAAAAAGAAACAATTTACTATTCAAGTCCTCCACGAGCGGGGGTCAATCAGATGTGGATTCTAAAAAATTCTTAAGATCTCCTTGAACAGCTTTCCTCAAGTAGTCTTACCCATTGCCAAAGCATACAAACTTTTTGATTTTTCTACTCTTCATACTACTCTGCTACACAATAAATTGAAAACAGTAATTTCAGGTTTGATACATCAAAGTTTCTGCATCAAAAGGGAAAACGCAGATACACTTGCTTAGTAGTAGGGAAAAACAAAATGTACATGGAGAATGACGTAATCAAGATGTTGGAATTTTTAACAGATAATATTATACCCCCACTCATGAGTGGGTGGTATATTGGAATACCTTTGTCTGTCTGTCCGTCCTTCCATCCGAAGTTTATCACATTTTTCTCAGCTACTGCTGGGCCGATTTATTTCAAATTATACCCCCAGTCGTGAGTGGATGGTAAATTGGAATACCCTTGTCTGTCCACCCGAACTTCATCACACTTTTCTCAGCTACTGCTCAGTGCTGGGTCGGTTTATTTCAAATTTGGTATTTGACTTCAGATTTAGGGGGAATGCGTCGTCTCCCATTTTGGTCACCTTATGATATCAACTTCCTGTTTGGCTGGACTTAGCCATTTTCCCCTTTATTGAACATGGTGAAAATTTTCGTCGCACTTTTCTCAGCTACTGCTGGGCCGATTTATTTCAAATTTGGTATTCGCCTTTATATATAGAGAGAATGTGTCGTCTGCCANGGGTTTCATGTGACTTCCCTTTCAAAATCGTATTTCCGAACGTATTAATCAATGCCACGAATAAAAAAAGACAATTGGATGGCTTCGACGAAACATATACCTATGTAAAAATATCTCCTCCCATTTCCATTTGACCGAGAAAAGTGGGTTAAAACACGTCCAATTTCAAAACGAAAGCCTCCGTAGATTCTCATACTGACATGCTAGAATGTTCGGGTTGCACGAAATTGAAGCATGGCATTTCTATTTTTATGACCAATCAAAATACAGTTTAGCGGATTCCCCTTAAAAATAGGCTCGCACGTATTGTTTGTGACAAAAATAGCAGCCAAAGGATATGACCCCGATATGTGACATCGTGTTAAAAAATAAAAAATGCTTTTATGGAATGTTAAGTACATTCTTGGAACTGAATATTCACTGAAATATTCCCTGCAAGAATATGTGAATATTGATTTTCTCTGAAGCCATTTTTCGTGTGATTTTTTTTTTAATTCAAAGTTATTAAAAGCGTGCTATTTATAGGTCGTCACTCACTAAGATTAACCTTGACCTAACAAAACCAAATTACGCAATTTTAAGGCTGATATTCGTGCAAATTATTTAATAAGTAACAAATTATTTTATATAATATGATCTTTTAACAACTTTGAGTTCTGACAGTCACTAATTCACGATGACAACACAATTATAAGTTTTTTTCTGCCATACGCATAGATCTAATTTTTTTTTTTTCAAAATATCCTCTCGATCTTCCGACTATTTGAAATATGAAAAGCAAGCTTTTCCAAAATAATTAACTGCACTTAGAGATAATTACTTCGTTTACACAAGTAGATAAATGTTGACAAGTACAATTAACAACAGCAGGTGAGTTAATCCTCTGTTTATCAGTTTCTCGGACATCCGTGAATGTCGGGTTTGTTGTCGGACATTCACCCCGTTTCACATACAATTCACCGACGTCGGATTTGAGTGATTTCCAACTGAATGCCTCTGTTTGTACTGTACATGGAGAATAACGTAATTAAGATGTTGGAATTTTTAACAGATAATATTATACCCCCCAACCATGAGTGGGTGGTATATTGGAATAACCTTGTCCGTCCGTCCGTCCTTCCGTCCGAAGTTTATCGCATTTTTCTCATCTACTGCTGGGCCGATTTATTTCAAATTATACCCCCACTCGTGAGTGGATGATATATTGGAATACCCTTGTCTGTCCCCCGAACTTCATCACACTTTTCTCAGCTACTGCTGGGTCGGTTTATTTCAAATTTGGTATTTGACTTCAGATTTAGGGGGAATGCGTCGTCTGCCATTTTGGCCGATTTATTTCAAATTTGGTATTTGACTTTATATATAGGGGGAATGCGTCGTCTGCCATTTTGGTCACCTTATGATATCAACTTCCTGTTTGGCAGGACTTAGCCATTTTCCCCTTTATTGAACATGGTGAAAATTTTCGTCGCACTTTTCTCAGCTACTGCTGGGCCGATTTATTTCAAATTTGGTATTTGCCTTTTTATATAGAGGGAATGTGTCATCTGCCATTTTGGTCACCTTATGATGTGTCAGCTTCCTGTTTGGCAGGACTTAGCCATTTTTCCCTTTATTGGATATAGTGAAAATTTTTGTTGCACTTTTCTCAGCTACTGCTTGGTCGAGTGGGGGTATACCTAGCACGACAAAGCGTGCAACCTCATGTTTGGTATTTGACTTTATATATATATATATATATATATATATATATGGGGAATGCCTAGTCTCCCATTTTGGTCACCTTATGATATCAACTTCCTGTTTGGCGGGACTTAGCAATTTTTCCCTTTGTTGAACATAGTGAAAATTTTTGTCGCACTTTTCTCAGCTACTGGCAGACCGATTTATTTCAAATTTGGTATTTGACTTTATATATAGAGGGAATGTGTTGTCTGCCATTTTGGTCACCTTATTGTATCAACTTCCTGTTTGGCTGGACTTTTCCCTTTATTGAACATAGTGAAAATTTTCGTCGCACTTTTCTCAGCTACTGCTGGGCCAATTTATTTCAAATTTGATATTTGACTTTAGATTTAGGGGGAATGTGTCATCTGCCATTTTGGTTACCTTATGATACCAACTTCCTGTTTGATTTGACTTAGCCATTTTTTTCCCTTTATTTCACATAGTGAAAATTTTCGTCACACTTTTCTCAGCTACTGCTGGGCTGATTTATTTCAAATTTGGTATTTGACTTTATATACAGGAGGAATGCGTCATCTGCCATTTTGGTCACCTTATGAAGTCAACTTCCTGTTTGGCAGGACTTGGCCATTTTTTCCCAATATATGTTAAAAACAATACGAGTGGGGGTATACCTAGCACGACAATGCACGCAACCTCATGTTTTTGTTGAATTTGGAGGCTGTGTGTTTCAACAGACAATCTGGATTCCCATGGGAAGCAACTTGGCGCCACTTTTAGCTGATCTCTTTCTTTTCTTGTATGAGGTGAAGTTTTTACAAGGGCCAACACAGAAAAAACAAAAACATTTAGCCCAGTTCTTTAATTTCAGCTTCCACTACATAGACGATGGACTTTTTCTTAATAATCGCAAATTCAAGGAGTATTTACACCAGATCTATCCCAATGAGCTTGAAATTAAAAAGACTACTGATACACCTACTTCAGCTTTGTACTTTAGATCTTTTAATATACATTAACGAAGATGGATGTTTGAAATCTTAAGCTTTATGACAAATGTGATGATTTTAACTTCCCAATTGTGAACTTTCCCTTTCTTACCAGCAATATACCTACCTCTCCAGCCTATGAAGTATACATTTCACAGATGATTCTTTACTGTCCAGCATGTTTTTAATAGAGCAAAAACACTGTCCCAAAAGCTGTCTAGTCAGGGATTTGTTCAGCCCTGTTACTTTCATCCCTTCAGAAATTCTGTTGCTGTCACCATGACATCATTGACAGATATGAAGTGTCGGTGTCCCAAATGAAAACAGACATTTTTAGCTAGATTTTAACGTCTTCACGGATTTGAGACAACCAGATTTGACTCAACCCTGGATTGACTCCCTAATAGTGTGATTGGTGCTGCTAGTGGAGCAGGACATGCTTACCCATCCGGAGCACTTGATGTCACTCATGATTTTTATGTACAGTCAGTACTTAAGTTTTTCATGTTGTCTTGTACATTATACTGTAAAATTTTAGTTTTGTCTTTGTCAGTGATGTTTGTGCTACCAATTTGTCCTTGTGATTGGTTGAATATTGTTATAGAGAATTATCTAAGATTTTTAAAATTTTACCATTGAACTGTTTAAGGGTAAGAGAAGTAACATGTGCAATGGATTTCAATTGGTTTTGTCTCAGAGTTAGCAAATGATATTAACCAATCCGCTACCAAACAGATATCTCAAAACAATATATGCATTACTGATAGTGTGACGGGTGTTGCTAGCGGGGCAGGACATGCTTACCCTTCCGGAGCACCTGATGTCACTCCTGGTTTTCATTGGAGTTCACACTATGAGTGGCTTTGTTCTTAGTGTTATCTTATTATTTCCGTGCATTGTAGCTGTCTCACGTCCTTGTTTTTCTCTGTTGCTGTTTTTGCCATGTCTTTAGACTTCTATTTTTGTGGTCATTGCTTCCCTTGTTCCTTGGTTGTCTACTGCCTGTGTTTCAGTTTCTGTTCTATGGATGATATTCTTTCATAGGACAATCCTCGTTTTAATAATGACCTTTTAAACCCAAGTGAACTCGAAAACCTAAGAGACTACTAATACACAATCATCAGCATCAAACCTGGACTAACTCCATATTGATGTCTGAACACAAAATTTTATGACAAAAATGATGGTTTGATTCCCAATTCTGAATCGACCATTTCTCAGCAGCAAATATTTCAACATCCTCAGTATTATGGCATCTACATTTCACAACTCAATTTGTTGTCATGCCTGTAGTTTGTACAGCAATTATGTAAACAGAGCAAAATTACTGTCTAAAAAACTTCAGCCAAGGTTATGTTCAATCACTGTTGCGATTGTCACTACAGAAGTTTAAGGGTCATAGCCATGATTTGACAGATCATTTTAATGTTTCTATGTCACAAATGAGAATAGACATCTTTGAGTAGATCCAGAGTATTACCAAACGGACAAACACAGACTTTGACAAAACCGGACTTTAAAGTGGGGTGCCATGCATGGACCACTTCATGCTTGCCTTTAATTTCTGGAACACCTGATGATACTCCTGGTTTTCAGGGGAAGTTAACTCTGTTAGTGTGTGTTTTTTTGTTATATCGTATATTGTCTACTACACGGTTTAATTGTAGTTTTGTCTTTGTTGGTGATGTTTGTAATACTTATTTGTCTTTGGTGTTCTCTCAATTCTGATCAGATTATCAGATAAATTAAGGGATATGCCGAGCGCACCATGTCGATCACTGAAATTTGAGCAAGTGTAATTCTAAGTGAATGTGGACACAGAAAAGAGTTTGAGACAGCAATTAGATAGACACAATAAGGAGCTTGAGACAATAATTAGCTTGACACAATATTAGGGAAAATTATAAAAACAGCAATTTTGATCTCTTATAGCTCAGTGATGGTAATGGCCATGTCAGATTTAAAAAGAACAACTGAAAGCTTACCAGTGGCGGATCCAAAGGGGGGGCCAGGGTGGCCCAGGCCCCCCCCCCCCCTTTAGGTTGGAAAATATTTAAACTTCCTAGGGTTTTTTTTGTTTTGTTTTGTTGTTTTTTTAGTGTTCGTCATGAACACTTTAGCTATCGGTTCAGCTTGAATTGGATAAAAATAGATGTTGCAGGGAGGGAATTTTTTAAACAGGTTAAAAGTCTATTATTAAATATATTATTAAATTAAGTATTGTAAATAATACAGTAAACTTACTGAATAATCTGGTAGAACGTTAGATACTATTGTCCTGAAATGGTAAAAAATGTTTGAACACAGCTAAAGTGGGAATCGAGGTGTTTAAAGGCTTTAAAGTGATGGCGGATTGAAACTAAAAAGGAGGTGTCGAATAGGCTTGAGTATACAGTACGAGACGTTTATAATACACCCAAACCAATTTCAATTACTACTTCGCTTTTATTAAACTTATTAAATTTCCTGCATTGAGAAATTAAACGATTATCGAGTACATTATTAAAACCAAAATAGGGCTTATTTGTTTCACGCGTAGGAATATGAAAAATAAAAAAAATATAAGGATAATCTTCGAAGATGTCAAAATGGATTCTTTATGAAAGTTGTTGCACATTTTTAAAATTTTCATGATGTTTTGATACGTCAACTGCCTGATCTTCACGCAGCGGTACAAACCCCAATACAATATTCCACGTGTTTAAATATTTAGTCAATCTTGATCAGCCGCTAGAGGGTGCAGAAATTTTTGATACGTTTTGATTCGAGACAAACGGCACACGTACCAGTGCCTAGACGTAACTATATGTCTCTGCTGTGATTTTGCCGTAATCAGAAATGGGAGATGTTGGACTGAGTGAAGGATTCTCGATTATTTGATTGCTTCGACAGAAATGTCAAATTTGCACTCGATGCGCATGTACGTTAATTTGATTAGCGTGTGGATATAAATAACACGATGCATGTAGGTAGTTTCGTTTTCTCCGATCGGCTTATTTTACTTGTCTGAACTTTATAATTATTATTAAATTTGTCAATCCATGTTCAAAATTTGTCTTGCATAATGGTTTATGTTCTCGAGGAGGAATTGCATGTTAAAAATGTACTTAAAGAGTGGCCGTATCTGTCTGTCAATTATTGTCTACAAGAACTACGTGAACATTTTTCTGAGAAACACCAAGAAGAAATAAAATTTTTAAAGGTTCCAAAGGGTGATAACATCCTAGCCTCATTTGGTTCCAGCGCCGTGCGCGGTCCCGGCTGAAGAATAGGCCCGCAGCATCCTCTGAGCTTGGAGTATGAGCCATCCTAACAGAGGACCCCGAGGGAACCCCGGGATATAGAAATAGGACCCAGTATCTCCGGCTTGCGGGGTGTGACCCCTCCTAAACGGAGGCTGACCCCGAGGGTCACGGGANGCCTAAGTTTGAAATTGGTGAATTATTCAAGGTGTCTGCAGGGTATAGAATTTTGTGAAAATTTCTTTGCAGAAACATAATTTTATTATTGTTAAAAATATATAATAAAATTTTGGGGTCATCGTGCAATTAAAAGCCCCCAAAAAATTAGATTAAAAATTGATGTATTTTACAACATATGTACAAAGAAATGATGGGGAAAAATGTTTATATGAAAGGATAGCTTTAATAATTCATTATGGAGTTCGTTCATACTTTTTATCTGTTTTGAGATCATTATATAGTTTACATATAAAAAAATAAAAATTAGGGGTCACCATTAACGTTGAAATAATAAAAGAGATAAATTGCAAAATTAAGACAAAAAATACCTAAAAGTCTACTCATATGTCCTATAAGCAAATACAAATAAACCTAAATGAACAAGTATTTATTAATTAAACAAAAATGGCAGAACACATACGAACACTTTCAGCTCTTATAGAGCTTTGATTTTTTTGAAAATTAGGTTCTTGGCCCCACTTATGGACAAATTATGGGTCTGGCCCCCCCTTAACAGAAAGTCTGGATCCACAACTGCTTACATCAAAAGGAATACTCAGAAAAGTCTGTTTGAAATTTGTTGAAAAATAGAAATTATTACGTTATTTGCAATTTTGGCCCTGTTTGGATCCTAATAGCACAGAAACAGTAAAAGAGGTATATCAAATAGGTCAACAAATAGAAAAAAATCCTATTAAAATACAATAAAAAATTACATTAAGAACAAGTGTGGACCCTAATTGATATCTCACCCATCCCTACTTGGTCGCAAAATTGTTGTGAAAACTCAAACTGACTTAAATCAGAAAACATAACATGTTCGTTAGACAGTGAAATTAGGGTAATTGACAAAAGCAATACCATCCATACCAAAATACCAAATATCAGTGACCTGACCGTGCTAATAGATACCAAAAAGCCCAACATGTTCACTAGACTCTGAATACGAGTTCAACTGCTTAAGTCAAATAGCAGGCTGCCATGTTCCATCTAAGATAAACTGCTGAAATTTGAACAAGTAATTTAAAATTATTCTGGACACAATAACGAGCTTTATATAGTAATTTGATGGGCACAATAAGAAGCTTGACATATTAATCTGTTAATTAACTGGACTAAAACCCCGGGGGGGGGGGCACTGCCTATATAAGTGGTACTGGGTATGTTCCGACAAACGGGGTTGCATTTTTAGCTGAATTGTCTAGAAAGGGGTATAATTTTTTAACCTTGTCTTGAAAGGGGTCAGATTTTCTTGTCTATGATGGGGTAAAGGAGAAGATCTGGTTGCATAAATATATCATAAAAGCATCTTTCAGCAAGAATCAGTTGCTGATAATTGCATTCTAACAAATTATTTGACTATTTAATTGGTATATTGACTTGACATGAAGAAAAATCCTACTTTTTATGTACATACGGGTTCTATACTTGTACACATTTGTCTAGAATGGGGTATAGGAATCCGTCAAAATTTGTCTAGAAAGGGGTCAGGGTTTTGAACCACTGGAAGAACACCCCCGTCAATTTTCAGACCAGGTGCCCCCCGGGACTAAAACTACGGAAAATAAAAATCAGCACTTTTGATCCCTTGGTGATAAGAAATGGTAAATACTATGCAAATTTTGTTGACTTCCAACTAAAAGCTTACATGACCAAAAATCCAATTGAAATACGATGAAAATAACAATTTTAGGTTATTTGAACAACTGCAATTTTGGCCCTGCTTGGTCCTTAAGAAACAGTAACAGATACGACTTAAACCTAACGTTAAAAGGAATCCAAAGAAAAAATCCCATCAAAATCCGATGAAAAATAAAGATTTCACATATTTCCAAAAATTGCAATTTTTGCCCTCTGACCCTTTAAAGATAGGAAACAGTAAGAGCTACACAAAATCTGTTGAAATACTACTGAAAGCTTACAAGAGGAATCCAAAGAAAAAGTTCCATCAAAATCTGGTGAAAAGGAAAAGTTTGGGTAATCTGCATGTTTGCAATTTTGGTCCCTAACAGCTTGGAAAGTAAATAAATTATCAAAAATCTGAAGTTGCAGCGCTATATTAAGTTCCATCAAAATCTGGTGAAAAGGAAAAGTTTGGGTAATCTGCAT
>MJUU01041757.1:109065-153633 GCA_002080025.1 Modiolus philippinarum | reverse complement strand
GGCCATGTTTTTTATCGAATCAGAACGAAATGAGCAATCTTTGTAAAGGACCTTCCATACATCATTCCTGTAAAGTTTAGTTGAATTTGCTTCAGTGGTTTCATAGGAGTAGTTGAAAATGTGATTTTCCCATAGGGTCCTATGTTAAACCATGTTCCGTGCTGGCGGCCATGTTTTTCGTCAGATCGGAACGAAATGAGCCATCTTTGTTAAGGACCTTAAGTACATCATTCCTGTAAAGTTTGATTCAATTTGCTTCAGCCTTTTCAGAGCAAAAGATGAAAATGTTATTTTTCCCATAGGGTCCAATGTTTAACCTAAGTTCCGCGCTGGCGGCCATGTTTTTTATCGAATCAGAACGAAATGAGCAATCTTTGTAAAGGACCTTCCATACATCATTCCTGTAAAGTTTGGTTGAATTTGCTTCAGTGGTTTCAGAGGAGAAGATGAATATGTGAAAAGTTTAACGGACGGACGGACGGACGACGGACGGACGACGGACGCCAAGTGATGGCAATAGCTCACACTGACCCTTCGGGTCAGGTGAGCTAAAAAAGTAGCCTATAAAAATTGGATGGAAAAGGGTGTTTGGGTGATAAATGACTTGTTAAGTCAGGATGGAAAATTCTTCACATATGATCAATTTATCCAAAAATATGCTTTCTGTTATACAATGGAATTATATCTTGTATAAAAACCTTCATGCGCAACTTAAACATTGACATTACAAACTTGAAAAGGGTTCAAGGTCCCCTACTCCCCAATCCAATTCATATATGTTTAAAATCAAAGAAAGGATCCAAAGACATGTATAATGCCTTACTAAACAATGAAACAGATTTGACCTGTGATAAAAAATGGTCCACTTCGCTAGGTAAATCTTTAGATTGGAAAAAATTCACCGTATGGTTTTCTCTATCACTAAAAATATTAAACTCCAATGGTTACAGTGCAGGATTTTACATAGAATAATTGGTACAAATTATCTTTTTAAAAAATGAAAATCAAACAAGACGACAAGTGTTCCTTTTGCAGAGAAGAAATTGAAACCATTCAACATTCATTTTGGTCTTGTAATCAAGTGTCTCAATCATGGAATGATTTAAATAGATGGGTTTTTGACAAAACTCATATTGAATTCCCATTGAATATAGAAATTGTATTATTTGGTTACTATGGTATACGAAACCCTTTGAATGATATGCGTAACTTAATTTTATTAATAATANCCTCACAAGTGACGTCACAACACTGGAGCCTCGTAATCGATCTAAAAATATGCATATCGCGGTCAACAGATTTATCAGTGTTTACACACACTGTTCTCAGCTAATTACATACTGAGGAGATGTTTCACACATTGATTTAGTTATATAGATACAAAATCAATCAAAATACGAGGTTGTGTGATTTAGTGTCCGGTGTCCTTTAAGCATATGTATTTGAATGTTTTTCATATATATACGTTAACATGTTTATGCAAGTCTTTATATAGGATTTTAGATTTATTTGCGAGTTTCTATTTCCATATTGCTTTATTTTTGTATGACATAAAGGCTCAGATTTAGTTTGCAAAAACTTTGACTTTGTTTGAATTGAATTTCCCAAACAGAAATGTTTGTGCTGTAATTTACAATATTATTGTTTGATATGTCTCACTGTTTTGATAATAATGTTTATTTCTTCACAATTTATATAATAACAACCATGTTTAAACTTGTGCAAATAAAGTTCATTACGAAAAAAAAAGTTAAGTTTTAACTTAAATAGTAATTTTTTAGAAGATCTCTAAATTTTTTTCCCGTCAAATCCCATGTTAAACAATATTTAGTGTGCTGCCGGCCACCTTGGATGATGTCCGTACCTATTTTCAATTGACCATTGTGACCAAGTTTGGTTCTTTTTGGGCTAATGATTAATGAGAAGATCTTTGAATGTGTTTTCCTTGGGTCCTATGTTAAGATATGTTACCCGCTTGCAGCCATCTATTATGCAAGAGATGTAACTTACTTTGGTTCTGAATAAATCTTAAAATGCAATTTTCACAGGATCTTACTTTAACCATGGTTATCGCTGGAGACAATCTTGGATGATGTACGGACCTGCTTTATACCTTTTCCAAAGGATTATGTGAGGACTTTTGTGACTAAGTTTAAGTCTAATATACTAGGCAAAAAAAGAAACGTTACACTCCCGTGCATTTCCAACGGACTTGGAATTCGGTGTCTCGTATCTTTTTTTTTAAATCGAAACGACTGGAAATTTTCACAGAACGTTTGTTTAACTAAAAGCTTTAGTTTCGTGCAAAAAAATGAAAATTAATTTTCACAGTTTTTGAGATTCCAAAAAGTGTTTTTTTACCTCAAAAACTGAAAAACATTAATATCAACAGAAATATTACCTTGTCAAAAATTGAACCCTCTACAAAGTAAGATAGCAAAATAACGCATATTTCAAAAATGTATTGCTCATTTTGATTCGATTTTTGTGACATCCGCTTTCCAGTCTTCCAAATTGAAGTTGCTAATAAAACATGTCATAAGCCTGCAAAATGTTGAAAACGCTTGTATACTTTCCTTTTTAACATAAAGATTACAATTTTATAAAAGAATAAAGTCACAAATACGTACAAATTAAAATATATAATATTGAAAGAGTGCAACGTTTCTTTTTTTTTTTGTCTAGTATATGACAAGTGTTTTTGAAAAAAAAAGATATCTGAAAGTATTTTCATTAAGGTTCAATGTTAAACTATGTTCCCCCTGTGTGGCCACCTTGGATGAGGTACGACCATGCAGGATATTTTGCAAGGGGCCATATAAGAACCATTGTGACTTAATTTAGTCATAACAAGACTCGTAGTTTCTGAGGAGATCTCTTAATGCTTTCCATAAGGTCCTATGTTAAACTATATTTACGGCTGGTGGCGTACTTTGAAAAGGTTCGGCCGGCTGGATAATGTTTGAAGGGGGTCAGTATTTAGGACTTTTTTAACTTTCACAAATGAGAACAGTTATCTTTATCCAGAGTTTATTACCGGACTGACTAACGTGCACCGACTGTGACAAAACCGGACTTTTCACTGGCCATGTGACGGGTGCCACGCGTTGAGCAGATCATGCTTACCCTTCCGGAGCACCTAATGATACCTCAGTTTTTATAGGGGTTACAACTGCTAGTGATTCAGTTGTGTGGCGTTCTTGTTCATTTTTGTTTATTTGTTTTGTCTCTGTCATGCTGTCTCAATTCGTGTTGGATATGAATTGCCGTGATTTTGGATTTATGATTTTAGAATCCCCCCTTTCCTCGTTCTTGATTCGGTATTCGTTTGCCGATGTATGTTTCATACTGGACTAGTATTTTAAAAGATCGTTGAATGTGTTTTCAACAGGTCAAATGTTTAACAATGTTCCATGCTGTTGGACTAGCTATTAAATGGGATCTATGCGACACAGTTTGGTTCTAATTCGACTAGCATTTGCCGAGAAGATTTCTAAATGTGTTTCGAAAGGGTCCAATGTTAAACTATGTCCCCCCCCCCTAGGGGAACCATGGACTGGGTAACGACCTGTCCGATATCATTTTTTGAAAAGATCATCTAAGAACCATTGTGACTAAGTTTGGTTCCAATTGGACTAGTAGGTTCCTGGGAAGATCCTTATATGCGTTTTCCATATGGTTCAATGTTAAACTATATTCTCCAGTAGTGGCAATTCTTAGTTCAGGTACAAATATGCGGGATGTCTTTTTCAGAAGGGAAAATTTAATAACCATTGTGATTATATTTTGTCCTAATTGTGTTGGTAGTTTCTGAGATCTTTGAAAGTGTTTTCCATCGGGTACAATACAAAGTTTCATGCAGTCTGCAAAATACATTTTCTTCCGGGAGCACTCAAAAGACTATTGTGACCATGTTTTGTTCCAAGTTGAAACAAGTGGTTTAAGAATAGAAGATCTTTGAATGAAAAGTTTATGAGGGATGAAGGGACAGATGATAGTTAACTGATGCAAAGTGATGGAAAAGCTCACCCTGGCTATAGCCAGGAGAGCTAAAAATGTCAATAAGAGAATGATGAGTAATAATAAGAATTTCTTTAAAAATGCAGGCCAGAGATTTTCATATGAATTTAAACTTTCATTACACTCTTATAGTTCTTAATATATAAGACATAAAACTTGAAAATTGTACAGAAAAGGGGTAAACCACTGCAACTCCAAAATGGGTTGGCAGAGTTTCTTCAGTGATGAGTAGATAGGTCTTGTATTACTAAATTTGACAATGTGTCAGATTTTTTATTCTGTAAGAGTTTTTGAGTTATTTGTTGAAAACCTATATTTAACTCGTGTCCTTGTGTCCTTTTTTATATGGTCACCTTGTTTTTCACCTGATTAATATAACACAAGATCATTTGTAGAGGAAATACACATGTACATGTACCATAGTCTGTTTTCCAATGAAGTATCAATCTGATTGGTGGTTTAAGAGAATATTTTGAAAAAAATTAATGCAAGTTGACAGACTACTGAGGCATAATTATGACAAAAGCACAAATGGACTAATAGGCCAAGTTAGATGAAACAATAGCTGTCATCGAATGGCAGCCAAATATACCCCCCTCATTGAACCCTGAATGATATGGTAAGTGTAAATTTAAGTTGGTGTGGACACAATACAGGTGTTCGAAATCAGACAAATATAAAATTCACCCTTTTAAGCCCATTTTACATTTTACACAAAAATCATTAGCATTAGAGAAATTTCATTACAACATTTTGAAAAAAAACTTTTCAAGAGAATAACAATGAAAAAAGTGTGTCTCTCCAACAGCTTGACTGTCTCTCCAACAGTATGACTTCACAATATTTACCATGTCTGCCCTTTAAATTATTTCTTTGCAGAAGGAATCCACGAAAGTCACAGTCAAATTATCTCACCTTCCTGGTTTCGTACAATAATTGCATTCCTTCATGAACATCTCCAAAAAGTGTCCTGCCTTTAGCTGAAGTTTCATTAAAATCTTTCCAGTGGTTTAAAAGGAATTGCGCTTACGAGGTTTATACCCATACATAAGGAATCAACGAAAAGCCAAAGTCAAATTATCTCCCCTTCCTGGTTTCCGACAATGATTATACTCTTTCATGCACATCCTCATATAGTGTCCTCCCTTTGTGTAATGTTTTATCAAAATCCTTCATGTGCTTTAAGATGAGTTGCACTTACGAGGTAACCCATACATTGGGAATCAACCAGAAGTCAAAGTCGAATTATCTCCCCTTCCTAGTTTCAGAAAATTATTATATTCCTTCATGCACATCTCCATATAGTGTCCTTCTCTTGTGTAAAGTTTCATCAAAATCCTTCAACTGCTTTAAGAGGAGTTGCGCTTACAAGGTAGCCCATAAAAAGGGAATCAACGAAATGTTAAAGTATAATTATCTCCCCTTCCTGGTTTCGGACAATAATTATATTCCTTCATTCACATCTCCATATCGTGTCCTTCCTTTATGTAAAGTTTCATCATAGTCCTTCAAGTGGTTTAAGAGGACTTGCGCTTTTAATAAGTGTGGACAGACGGATGCACAGATGGGCGGACAGACAAACAGACAGGGTGATTCCTACATACCCCCCAAACTTTGTTTGCAGGGGTGGGGGTATAATGATTATTTTTGTATCTCTACATCTCTGAAATCAGTAAAATCAAAATTTCAAGTATCATTTGCACAACTACATATCTTGTGAAAAAATAGTTGGAGTCCGACTTGAACTTTTTCAGGAGCTATGGATGATTAACAGATGAGCTAGTTTGGCAAATCTGTAGTTGAAATTCTAGGTATCAGCTGGTGCACAACTAGATCAGATGGACAATGCAATATATCTTGTGAGTTTGATGTGAATCTGTATCAGTTTAGTTGATTTACAAACTGACAGATGACGACAATGCAAAGGACCAAGCAAGTTTACGAATAATAATCACTATTTGTTTCCCTTGCTTAAAGCAGGCCAAACAATATTTACTACATGCACATGAATAATTGTTGTTATTTTATGTTGGGGCTGATAAACGTTAAAATATCTATCACATAACTTTTGGTCATGAAGCTTTATATGATAAGCAACTGGTGTTTATTATATAGATTGCGGTGAAATTAAAAGTGATAATTAACTGTGAAATTATTTTCCATAATTTCACTCTAGGAAGTGACGTCACAATAGACGTCGTCAATGTCATTGTTAAGTAAACGTCTCAGCTGATTAACATTGAAAACTTAGTTCATGCAATGAATCTTAAAATAAACCACCAAATATTACAGAATAAGATCTATATAATAAAAACAATAACTAATCCTATATTCTGATTATCGAAAATATTCAACTCCTGATCGAAAACATTGCAATTCACTCATGCGCTGCGTGCATTCGTGAATTACTGCGTTATTCGATCATTCGTTGAATATTTTGCGATAATCAGAATCTCGGATTAGTTATAGTATAAATATCAGTCATAAGAGATCAATGAGACAATCAATAATAAGACAATTTATTCTTATTCCACTCTAAAGTCTCTCTTTCAAAAATTCCATTCTAATATCCTCACCATTTAATTTCAAAGCAGCCTCTTCAACTTTACAATGCATACAACTCAATTTAACATTTGTTTCAGCCGGCTTTGGTTCATTGCCAGTTTCTCTTGCAACGTCATTTCTGTACTTGTCAATAAAATCTCCCACCCTCTGTACAAATTCCGCTTTGTAGTCTTTCATTGAATCTGTGACTCCTGAACAGAAAAGTTTGTAGTTCAATGTCATCCAAAGAAATAATATAGTACTGTATGGCAACAACGACCCGCCAACAAGTAAATCCATCTCTGTTGTTCCTAACAGAATATCTTTCTCACAGTCATAAAAATAGCTCATAATTTCTTTCTTCGAGATACATATTCCAGGAACTAAATTATTCTTTGCACTTCCGCTACTCTCCTTGTACTGAAGAAAAGAAGAAACAATTGTCTGCGCTATTATTTGACGCTTATCTTTGTCATTAAAATTGTTTGTAGAAGACGACGACGAGACAGCTGATGACCCTACCTGGAGTTCATCATCAGCCAATGATGTATCCAAATCAACAAAATCAATGGGAACATTACTGACAATAATATCGGCTCTTCCATGCCAACCATCCAGCAATCCTACAAAAATAATCATGTACATATTTATATGTTCTTTCTAAATAAATTGATGAGCTTTTTTTTAAAAAACTTTTTAAAACATTTTAATAACAACCATGTTGTTAAACAAATTCCCTTGGTGGTACAATGGTCCCACCAAGATTTTTCACTGTGAATTAGTCCCTTAACCAAATCAGGAAATTTGGTAAGTGATCATGAACTTATATACATTATAAATTTCACTTTACAATTTAAACAATATAACATTTCATAATTATCACAGATATTTTCACCACTATCGACTTGAAATATTACCTGCATCCATTCTATAAACAGTATTTAAGGTGGATCAGTGGTATTCTGCTATTTTGTTTTCATGTTTCATGCTTTGAAAGGTATTTTTCATTAAAGAAATATACAAACATTTTAAAATGTGGACAAATATTTAAAATATTTTGCTTAAAACTCAAATAAATGACCCATTTCTCTAAGTCTAGCATTCATTTTAGATGAAAAGGAATTAGCATCAAGTGAACCAACACCTGAAGTGGAACTCTTGCGGTATGGTGGTTACGGATGGATACCTAAGTATTTGCTAGTTGTCTAACATACTCAGTAAAATGTAGATCCAAAATACAACAACATCCGTACTACCGCTGCAAATATGGATTTTATTTCATCTACATGTTTCACCCCGTTAAGGGTGTCATCAGGACCATGACGCCCTTAACGGGGCGAAACATGTGGACGAAATAAAATCCATATTTGCAGCCGTAGTACGGATGTTGTTGTCTTTTGGATCTACATTTTAGATGAAAAATTCAGAATAGTATTTATACTGTAAAATTCTGTGAAATGAAAATTTAAACAAGAAAGGTAATTTCAAAAAATATTTTACAAAGAAATCCCTATGAAAAATTTGATTTTGTGAAATACAGTGAAACTTGATTTAAGAGGTCACCTTTGGGAAGAAGTAAAACTGGCCTTTTAAGACAGGTGGCCTTTTAAATGACGTTTGATTTATATGAAATATACTACGAAGGGAACTATATAAGGTGACCTTTAAAATGAGGTGGCTGCTTATTCAAGGTGACCGCTAAGGCAGGTTTGACTGTAATTACATAAGAAGTTTGTGACCCCCATTTTTCTTTTTGTTTTTAGAAAGTTCAATACAGGGGCTTGCAACAAATAAAATTAATCATAATTCTCATGGATGTTACTTGATTTTTTTTTTTTAAATGATAATTTCTGTAACATTTCAACTAAAAATTCCCATTTTTCAGTGAAAGATTGTGAATTTATTAGGCCCCTAACCCCCAATTTTTATTTTTATTTTTGGATGTTAAATTTTTGAAGTTAAATCCTGCAAACTATTGAAAAATTCTGATGGATTCTGCTTATACCCTAAACCACCTTAAGATCAATATATAGATAGATTGGATATTTAGCATGTGGCTCTCTGTTGTGCAAGGACTCTTAGACAGACACATTTGGCAATAGATTCAAGCTGTCTACATGGTCTAGATTTGATTTCTTTGCACCACAAGAGCAGTATGCTTTATCGCTTTTATCAGAATTATTCACACAACTGTAAATATACTAATTATTTGGCCTAGAAAGTATAATTTGTCTTAACTCTCTTGATGACAGAATCATTCAAAATGTTATTACCTAAGCATAAATTCAATTGTTCATTAAATTCCTTACAAAATAATCTGAACACATCAATTTTTCTTTCCAATATTTATTAATGAAAACATTTCTAAAGGACCTTACTTCATCTTCCTTGTGATGACAACATAATATAGCCTGTATACATGAACATGTCTAGTACAGTAGAACTTCAATAACTTGAACACCATGGATACCTCGAACCATTTTTTGGTCCCTTTGTTCAAGTTTAAACATAGTATCTACATCGATATCTCGAACACCCCTGTGGCTCGAACTGTTTTCATCAGTCCCCTGGGTGTTGGGGCCATCGATGTTTGACTGTATATTGATATCCAGAAAATGCCCTATACAAAATATGTAACACAAAATAACCTCCTACAACTCCTTCTTTCTACATGTTCAAACCCCTGATCTATTTCTTAACAACATGTGTACATGAACATAAGCTACAAGCATTGGTGGCATAAGGCCAGTTTCCATCACGCCTAAACTAATTTTGGCCAACTCCTTTTCCCCTGAAGCTTTTCTGATTGATTGATTGATTGATTAATTTATGTTTTACACTAACTTTAGCAATGTTTCAGCTATATCGTGAGCAGAAGCTTTTCTGAATATCAACTGGTATGGAACACAAAATCAACATAATATTTAAACTAGACATCTGAGATACGGCAGCCATCTCTGTTAGCCAACCTGAAATACATGTAAGTGCAAATTAAATTGTGTGTGCACACAATCCAGGTGTGGACAAAAAACAAGTTTAGACACAATGATACAATCCTTAAGAAATGAAAAAATAAAATAAAAATACTGTAGTAAGGCCCTATCAAGTTAATTTGTTAATTCTCATCCACCTGCAACAAAAAATCTGGGGTGGGTGCATTTAAAAACTAATTAAAACGCTAAGTTGTTAATTTCAATGTTAATGAGACTTTAAAAAGTAGTATTATAGTTAACATGCGAATGAGATTCTCCTATTTTTATTGTAAAAGACGAGTCTTGGACAATGTTGTATCGACTGTTCCACTCGACTTGGAACTATGTCCAATAATAAAGGAGGACCCGATGGAAATCGAGGACAGGTCACCAATCATGGTTCATGACACATGGTCTTCAAATAATCTATTTACATGCAAAATATAAAAAGCCTATCTCAAAAGACATAACAGTTATAGCCCAGACACGACTTATTATTAGAAAAGCAAAAATCTGACCTTGAAGACAAAGGTCAAGGTCAAAGGTCACAACTCATGGTCCATGACAAATCGTCTTGAATTGATCTATCTACATGCATAATTTAAAAACCCTATCTCTAAAGACAACAAAGATATAGCCTGCACACAACTTGTCATTAGAAAAGCAAAAATCTAACCTTGAAGACAAAGGTCAAGGTCATAGGTCACAAATCATGGATCATGACACATCGTCTTGAAGTGATCTATCGACATACAAAATATCAAAAGCCTATCTCAAAAGACAAAAAAGATATAGCCCGGACATGACTTGTCACTAGAAAAGCAAAAATCTAACCTTAAAGACAAAGGTCAAGGTCAAAGGTCACAAATCATGGTTCATGACAGGTCGTCTTGAAGTGATCTATCTACATGCAAAATATCAAAAGCCTATCTCAAAATACAAAAAAGATATAGCCCGGACATGACTTGTCACTAGAAAAGCAAAAATCTGACCTTGAAGACAAAGGTCAAGGTCAAAAGTCACCATTCATTGTTCATGACACATCGATTTGAAGTGATCCATCTACATGCAAAATATCAAAAGCCTATCTCAAAAGACAAAAAAGATATAGCCCGGACACGACTTGTCACTAGAAAAGCAAAATCTGACTTTGAAGACAAAGGTCAAGGTCAAAGGTCACCATTCATTGTTCATGACACGTCGTCTTGAAGTAATCTATCTACATGCAGAATATCAAAAACCTATCTCAAAAGACAAAAGAGTTAAAGCCAGGAAACGACTTTGTTACGGACGGACGCACGTACGGACAGAACGATTACTATAGGGCGTCCGCCACATAGTGGCAGGGGCCCTAATAAAAAAGATTCTACAGTCCAATATGTGAAAATACCCAATTTCAACCCTTTTTGGCCCCTTTTTCTGAAGCAGGAAGGGCCAAAAACCTGGAATGAAAAGGTGGGCTTTGCTTGCATGTGCAAAGAAACATCATACTAAAATTTGTTATGATCTGTCCACTAGAACCAATGTTATGCTGTCCACAGATGCTGACACCGCAGCCAACACCATACAACTATACAACCAATTACTGGTATTCCAATATAAATACAGTTAAGATAATTTACTTCAATGGTTTCCTAGAAGTTGATGAAAATGATTATTTTTCCCATAAGGCCCTATGTAAAACTATGTCCCATGCTGGCTGCAATGTTTTTCATCAGATTCAAATGAAACGAGCAATCTTTGTAAAGGACCTTCCCAATGGCGGATCCAGGGGTTGGAACCCCTCTTTTTTGACAATCATTTATTTTTTGTGAATATTCTGATGAAAAACAGGAACCAAATTTAAACTTAATCAGTAATTTTTAAACATACAATGATATACTACATGTACTATATATCAAATCAACATGTTCACACATTGTAAAGAAAAGGTGAAGAAACTGATTTTTTCAAAAATTTACCAAGTCCATGGGCCTTAACTCTGTACACAATCAACCAATCAGGACTAAACTAAAACTTGATATCTAATCAATATCTCAAGCTGTTACAGAAAAAAAAACACTCCGGAAATCTACTGTGGAAGTACTTTTATTCGTGGGCATCAATTTTCGTGGTTTTCATAAATATCACTATTTCGAGGGAACTTAAATTCGTGGTTTCAAATTCCTTACATTAAGACTCTATGGAAGAATTGTAATTCGTTGGGATCTTAATTTCGTGGTTTTAGCGAACCACGAAATCCACGAAAATTGGAACCCCACGAACAATAGTACTTTCACAGTATATTATTCAAAATTTCACCAAGTCCAAGGACCATAACTCTGTAAAAAATCAACCAACCAGAACCAAATTTGAACATTATCTGTATTTCACCTAGATATACTCGTATACCAAATATCAAATCAATATGTCAAGGGGTTACAGAAAAATAAATGAAAATATTAAAGACGAATTATCTCCCCTTCACAATTTCAGACAGCAACCATATTCCTTCATGCACTTCTTCAGCTTGTGTACTAAAATTGTGCAACAGTTCATCAAAATCCAAGCAGTGGTTTCGGAGAACATGCGCTGACAAGGATCACCCCTCCTCTTTACACAGAAAATATTGAAAGACATATTATCTCCCCTTCAAAATTTCAGACAGCAACCATATTACTTCATGCACATCTTCAGGTGCAGACCTGTCAAGTCTCACGCTTTCGGCGTGAGAGTCACGCTTTCCAACACCAAATCACACTCTCACGCTCACCCCTTTCAATGTCACGCTTTTTTAATTTTCGAGAAAAATAGATTTCAAGTAGAAAAAACGGCCCTTTTATAACAAGAAAAATCAAAAATATGGGGTTGTTCTGCACATCCTTCCGTATTACAGGTTTTTTTTCTACTACAGGCACTGAAGTAAAACAATTTTTCAATAGAAATCACAGAAATGAAAGATATTTATATTTTCCCTTTTGAATCAAAAATTTGATTTCAAATTCCTTGTTTTTGCGATTTGAACTGCTCTCAGAATGCACCACTTTGCGTCTCTGAAATTAAAATCTTGAGGCTATTCCCCCACACGCCCTTCATCTCACTCTTGGAACCCAAACCCCCTTGACAGCTCTGCAGGTGGTGTACTACAACTGTGTAACATTTCATCAAAATCCAAGCAGCCGCTTAAGAGAACATGCACTGAAAAGGTTCGTCCCTCCCCCCCCCCTTTTCCAGAAAATATTTAAAGACAAATTATCTCCCCTTCAAAATTTCGGGCACCAACTATATAAGTTCCTGCACATCTTCAGATGGTGTACTACAACTGTGTAACATTTCATCAATATTCAAGCAGCCGTTTAGGAGAACATGCGCTGACAAGGTTCGCCTCCCCCTTTTTTCCAGAAAATATTCAAAGACGAATTATCTCCCCTTCAAAATTTCGGACAGCAACCATATTATTCATGCACATCTTCAGATGGTGTACTACAACTGTGTAATATTTCATCAAAATTCAAGCAGCTGTTTAGGAGAACATGCGCTGACAAGGTTCGTGTCCCCCCCTTTTTCCAGAAAATATTCAAAGACAAATTATCTCTCCTTCAAAATTTTGGGCAGCAACCATATTACTTCATGCACATCTTCAGATGGTGTACTACAACTGTGTAACATTTCATCAAAATCCAAGCAGTCGTTTAAGAGAACATGCGCTGACAAGGTACATGGACGGACAGACGGACGGACAGGGTGATTCCTATAGTATATACCCCCAAAACTTTGTTTGCGGGGTATAATAAACTGTGGACACAGGATTTGTCTCGCCCGTCCCTTGCACTGCTTAAATTTGCACATTGATCTACTGCAGCAGCCATAAAAATAAAATATAATTCCATGAACTATGTAAACAATTTCCTTAGAAAAATGATGTGATCAATCATGCATGACTGAGGGGCCAGGGCCACAATCTGGGCATGAAATCAGTATGTACTCCCCAAGACACAACTGCATGTCAAACTTCAAGTGGCCAGGAACACTGGTATAGGCTATACAAACTGCTCGCTAAAAACTTATGTGATTGTTCATGCTTGACTAAGGGGCCAGGGCCACCATCTGGGCGTAGAATCAGTATGTACTCCTCATGCACATCTGTATGTCAAATATCAAGTGCCTAGGACTACAGGTATCTATAGGCTGTAAAAACTGCTTGCTAAAAACTTAAAGTGATGGTTCATGAGTGACTAAGGGGTCAGGGCCACCATCTGGGCGTGGAATCAGTATGAACTGTACTCCCCAAGACACAAGTACATGTCAAATATCAAGTGCCTAGAACTACTGGTATAGGCTGTACAAACTGCTTGCTAAACTTAAAGTGATTGTTCATGCATGACTAAGGGACCAGGGCCATAAAACTAAGTAGGGATTTGAGTTGTACCCATAATGATGCAACTGCACATCAAATATTATGGGCCTACAACTAACATAAGCTTGTTAATTCACAATTGTTTGCAATTGTTGATGCCGTCTGCAGCCGCCACCATAAACCCTATCCCAAAGTCTCACTTCCTCGACTTTTTGTCGCGGGTGAGACAAAAACTCCAGTAACCTATTTTTTTCAAAATTTCACTGAGTCAAAGGACCATTACTCTGTACAAAATCAACTGACTAGGACCAAATTGGAACTTTATCTGTATCTCACCTACATATACTCATATACCAAATCTGAAATCAATATGTCAAGCAGTTACAGAAAAAAACTCCGGAAACATATACTTCACTTCACAAAATTTCACTAAGTCCAAGGGCCATAACTCTGTACAAAATCAACCGACCAGTACCAAATTTATAACTGATCTGTATACATCTCACCTTAATATATTACTCATATACCAAATATGAAATCAATATATCAAGCGCTTACAGAAAAAATCTCTGGAAACCAAAAAGTAAACAGACAGACGGACAGATGGACAGACAGACGGACTGACAGATTGATGGACGGACTGAAGGTATACCATAATATGTCCATCTTTCGATGGGCGTATAAAAATCAAACTTGATCTACATCTGTGTTAAATGTAAATTAAAGAACCCCACGCCCCCACATATCAGAAAATCCTGCATCATTGAACTCCAAAAGTACCCTATAAGCAATATAATACATAAATATGACAGAGGTCATCAATGTGTAATTTTTGTCGAAAATGATCAAAAATCAAAATCCAATTAGCATGCACATCTTTGATACATGCACAATCATCCTGCAATATGAAAACTTCTTATCTTAAAAACTGTGGGAGGAGTTATCCGGACAAATGATGTACCCTATAAGCACGTAATGCTTAAAAATGACAAACTTCATCAATGTGTATTTTTGTCAAAAAGGATCAAAAATCAAAATCAAAGTAGCACGCACATCTTTTGATATGTGTTCAATCAACATGCAAAATAAAAACTTCTTATCTTAAAAACTGTAGGAGGAGTTATCAGGACAAATGGTGTACCCCCTTAGTGATGACAGACAGACGGACGGACCAGTATAAAAATAAATACCAAGGTATAAAAAATTGCATACAATGCACCAAGTTTGAATGCAGTATGTTATTTCATTCATAAGCTATGGATTGGAAACCCTAAAATTACAAAAAAATTCAAAGTTTCAGGGTCATAAGATCAAAACCCCTGAAGCCAAAGTCAAAGTTAATCTCAGTTTTTTGGTAAACAACTTACATACCAAGTTTGAAGGCAGACACGGGTTGTATGTTACTTCATTCATAAGTTATCAGTTGGAAACCCTAAAATTTGCAAAATTTTGAAGGGTCATGGGGTATTACTCAAAAACCCCTTTGACCTCTGAACCCAAAGTCAAACTTGGACTGAGTTTTGTGATCAACCAATAAACCAAGTTTGAAGATGTTACATGTATGTTATTTCATTCAAACGTTATCAGTCAAAAACTCAAAAATTTGCAAAAGGGGTATAACTCCAGAACCCCTTAGACCTCTGAGCCCAAAATCAAACTTCCTCAAGTTGGCCTGAGTTTTGTGATAATCATTTGAAACAATGGCAGATTAAGGGCTGCCCCCCCCCCCTTTGGTCAGAAAATATTTAAAATTCCTAGGGTTTTTAATAAATTGGGTTCTGGGCCCCCTTTTGAAAAAATATTGGTCTGACCCCCCAACCCTGTGACCTCTGTCCTAACTGCTTTGTTGGGCCCGATCGCCACACACAAGCACGAAAATTGCTTACCAAATGATGTATCACTGCTTTTTCCATTTAAAGTATCTCCATCTTTGCAAGGATATGTTGATATGTATTTGGATAAATCATTGTAGGTTTCATCTACTGTATAGCTTTCAGCCACAGAAAGTGGCATTAACAGATGTTCTGCAACTCTTATCACCCAATTATGTCGATGTGCCAGGTCTCCTTCTTCATCTGCCATCAGTGCTGAATGATCTAGAAAAAAAATTATATTTAAATGAATTCTAACAAAAGACTTGCATTCAAATTATAAAAGAGTACTTCATCGGGGTTACTGTGGCAAGAGGGTATCCCCTACTCCCTTTTAAACATGTTAAATGAAAGACAGACATTTTTTTCCTTTTTCTTCAGTTTCTGATTCAGGTGACATACTGGCCCCATTCCCAATACAAATGTAACAATTATTTGATAATAATGTGAATTTCTTATAACCATGATAACTTACATAACTAAAGTACAAGCCCCATTTCATAAAGTCTGAAAATGCCAAAATTTAATTAATTAACATGTGTATCCTGAAACTACATACCTTAGTTAGTAGTCCACTTAATAAAGCCAAACCACAATCATTCAAAGCTAGGGGGCAATTTAATTATCAGGGGGCTTGAGCTTTTTTGTAAATAAATAATTCAATTTTGGTGTCAGCATACCTGTTAATCCTCCTCCTTTAAGAGGGAGACTCCCTCGTAGAAGCATAATCTCTCTCTTTTGAATGGATCAAAATCAAAATCAAAATCTCCCCCTTACTACATTTTCTCCCCCTAAACCTCCCTCATAGACAAAATAGGGTCATTTTTTAAAAGTTTTGCTTTATTGGCCAAATTATGAACATGATGAAATATGACGCAAAATTTTAAAATCATTGTAGAATATTTATTTTAGAAATTGATCCAATAGCTTATATACTAGTAAATGATTTCTTCCATTCCATATTCTCTTTTCTTCATTTATAAATGAAAGTTTTTGTAAAAAAAGATCATTACATGTAAGTAAAATTTCCCCCTTAAATCAGCTGGTATATGAGTGATATCTCCCTCATTGCAGCTACCAAAGGTTAACAGGTATGTGTCAGTGTAAATGAATATTTTAATCCTACTTGTAATTAAAATAAATAATTTTAAATTTGATGTCAGGAATAAATTTTTTGTTGCAAATATATAAATAAATTATTTAATGTGACAGTTGGTTAAAATACAATTTGTCTGAAATTTTCATGAAAATAAATAATTTTCTAGGCCAAAATTGCCAAGCCCCCCCCCATCCCCCCCTCAGATCAAATGGTCATCCCCAATTATAAGATAACTGAAATATATTCCATCTCTTCTATTCACTTAATATATATGTATCTCCCTTAGTTTCGATACATGTATATGCTAGTTGCAGCATGCCCACTTTATTTTGGAGTTTGGAGTATCTTCCAATTGGGGTACAAGGTATTTTTTTTTATAAAAAGGTTGCATATGTGTACTCAGTTATTTACTTTGCTGTTTAAAAGGGCTTCTTTGACTTGACAGAGTCATCAAAAGCAACTAATCAGCTTGAACGACATACACTTGCCACTATTTTAATTTCACTGATGATAGAAACCATATAATTTGATTGTAAAACCTGAATATTTAATAACATGTGTTTCAAATGTACATGCATGCACATTTTGATTTGTGAGTATATGTTTTCTAATGCAGTCTGCACCGTTATGCACTAGTCCAATGCCCGAGACTAAATTCCCAAAATCTGACAATTTTATGAGGGGTCATAAAATTGTCCTTTTGCTTCAATGATTTTTATGTAGGGTGTAGATGATCAGTTATATTACTGGATTTAAATATATTTTATATATATTTGAACACAGATAATAATTTTTAAACATGCTAAAGAAATACTTCCAGTGACTGTGATTTTCTCACTGAATAATTAGAGGCAAAATATGGACCCCAGTCCAAACAGAAAAAGCTATATTTTTCCAAATTTATCACGATTATGTCCTAATGAGAAAAAAAGGTCCAAGAAGATTCCTACTATTAAGTGATAACCATACCCAGGCCTCAAAGTAGACTTTGATGTAAGGTCGCCAGTTGGCGATCGTTTTCAAAAAAATAATCGCAAACTGAGATTTTTGGTCGCCAGTCAAAATTTTTTTGGTGGCCAGATATCTTTTCCATGTAAATAGCAAGCAATTTCATTTATAGATGGAATAGCCAGTGAGCAATGTTTGAGCGATATAAGGACCAATATAACAACATTGTTAGTAATTGAAAGGTGGAAGGATTATCCCTATTCAGCATGTTTACTACTTTTTGCAATTGGAGTGTACATGTACATGCACTTCCCGAGCACAACTGATTGCTACAACTGCAGCATGCCCATTCACGTACTGCAGTACAGTACAGCCAGAGACTTACCGTGATAAATCACTGTGATAATAAATCACTGTGATAGACGTATCACTCTGCCTAGTGAAATGTGAATATTTTAATTAATGTTTGAGCTATTAACATACTTTCTTTTGCATTTAAAGTGATGCAATCTACCACTTGACATGCAAAAGAAATTATGTTGATTGATCAATGAGGAAAAAAGATATTGTTATTTGAAAATTTAGAGGGATATGTCTATCACAGTGATTTATCATGGTAAGTCTCTGGCTGTACTGTACGTAATTCATGCACATTAGTAGTCTGTGCCAAAAACTTTTTTCTTTACTAGTCTTTTGGGCTACTTGAGATAACAGATTTACTAGTCCGAATCCCATTTTACTAGCCACTAGCACTATGCCTAAGACTAGTGAAATCAGTCTAAGGCTAGTAAAAATTTGAAGTCACTCTTGCCCTGTGGGCTAGTTATAATTGTACCTTATTAAGAAAGAATCTTCTATAAGAGCTAGTGAATTTGAGTTCCGGCTAGTACAACACATACCTTACTAGCCATTTCCAGCTAGTCAATGAAAAAGTTTTTGGCACAGACTCTGGACTAGTACCTAATGGAGCAGACTCTGACTGCGAGATATATTGGGGGGGGGTTGCAAAAAGGAATTGTAAGTAAAATATCAAGGCAGTGGCTGTGCGTCCGTGCCGTGTGGACACGTAGCCCACAGGCTGCGCGTACAAGCTTCCAGTTTTTGTATAGAAAAGGAATTTCCCCCAATTATTTGAATGAAAGTACCCCAAATTGTAATTTAAAGATAAAGACAGAGCAAGTTCAAAAACAATTTAATGTGGTTACACCTTATGAAAAAGTTGTTATTAATCTAAATAAATGATCACCTCTGCGCAGATTAAATAAAAAGAAAAAGGAAAAATAGTGATATGAAAACGGACACGTGCAAGCGATGTTCTACAGGTATCATAGCTGAACATTTCAAAAGGCTGATTTTTTTTTAAATTTATTTTGGCGGTTATGGTGATTTGAAATTAGTTTGAAAAGAAAAGATGACAATGTGTAGACAATGTCTTCACACGAACCAGGACATGCACAAAATGAAGATGAAAACGTTGAACATGTGGCCACCTATACTATGAAAATATTTTCGTCAAACTCACGAAAAACAGGCCAAATGCAAGATATTTCCCTTTTTTAATCTATACACTTCATTTTTAATCGATATCGATGCAAGATATTTCCCTTTTTAAACTATTCATCTAATTTTTAATCGATATCGCTAGGTAGCACATGGAAGCTGACACACAAAGTATGTTGTCATAGTTTTTCCTATCGGTGTTTTTTCTCACCTTTTTGGGAATGGGTCCGGGTCCCTTGGAATTGGGAAAATATACACGAAAATTTCTCCATTTGGGAAAATAAAAAAATGCATTTTCTACAGTATTCTATGGACTTTTTTAAACCTATTAACTTATATTCCTACTTTTCCATGTTTTCTTTCTTTTGGTAAGAGAGTGATCCAGGCTTGAGGGTTCATGGTTATTTTGGTGAACATTTGGGTCTTTTGATTTAGAGAGACATTTAGGTCTATTTCTGGGGTCACTATTTCATTTGTGGTGTTTCATGAAAATCTATGAAAAACAACCAATCAAAGATTGTGATCCCCCGCTACCCCTTTTTGGACCCCCTCCCCTTGTAAAAAAAGACATGTGTTTTTGAAACTAAATAAATCATCGTAACTGTAAAACACCAAAAAGATATGGTTGCTAGGTAGAATTCCAAAAAATAATTAATTGGTCTTTGAGAGTTTCAGGAAATTTACCAAAATTAGAATCATATTTTTGAAATCCTAGTGTTCATACTAGCTGATGACATTAAAAAGTTGCTTAATTATAAAAATTAATGTTGAAATTTCAAAAATTATTAGTCTTTGACATTTTCAGGAAATTTACCAAATTTGGCATCGGAGTCTAAATTCTGAAAGCTTAGAACGTATTCAAAGAGCAATTCCAATAATTCCTCATGAAAATATAAATCACAAAATCGAAATTATACATAGAGTTCTAGTCGTTCTGACGAGTACTAATTGTTTAACATTTTTTTGGCCCCTTAAGGGCATGCCCCCAGGGGTCATACCAAAAGTCTGCTATCATCAATAAATGAGATGCATATAACTGAACTTCCATACAAAGTTTCAGCTTCCAAACATGAATACTTCAGAAGATTTCGCTTATTACTGGATATCTGGAAATACATTTTCGCTCATTTTTCCGCCCTGAGGGCAAATTTCAAAATTCTGAAACCTACGGCACAGACAACTTTTATAGTGTTGCTTATACCCTCATTACAAGGTTTCTGCTATTTAAGGTGTAAGGAGTTCCAGCGGAATCGATATATAGTTCCAGAGCTACCGGGGAGCATTACAAATGCACGTACGTACATACATACGGACTGCATTACATAATCCCCCCGCTTTCGCTAAGCGGGGGGATAATAAAATGCACTTGCAAAACAAATCCTCATGTTATAACCTTTTATTTTCTGTATCTATGCAAGGTAACCGGTCGTGTACATGAAATGGTATTTTATTTCTAGTATGTCCGTGCATTGTGAGAACGCTAATAATGTAACAATCTTGCCTTTCTAGGACTCCCTAGTGCCTATCGACGGTTCTTTATCTTTGTAATTATGGTTTGTTTACTACCAGAACAAAAAAGTAGTCTACAGACATGGCTTGGTTCGCCGATTTAGTTACCGATGTCATGATTGTTCTTGACCTTTAAACAAAACCCGGGTATTACCCTTGAAATTAACGACATGTTATTGGTTAGAAAAATATCTCTATTATTATAGCTATACATGTATTTAGCGTAGGGAAAATATGCCGAATACGGAGGAACTTGCAAGTTTAGTACAGGAATGCCAATTTCAAGTATTTAGATTGATTGAATTTATATCAAATCCATGGCACAGCAGGATTGGGAAAATTAAGCATGATTTTGGGAAAAAATAAGCAATTTTTGCATTAGGAATAGGTCCAATATTCTGACCCAAATTTGCCACAAAAAAAACACTGCCTAGCTATTGTCTTTTCATATACTCGATCAGTGCATACTATCTATTCAAGAGTATATAATTGTTTTTGGGTACAGATCACAATGTCATGGCGTAGGAAGTAGTTCGGTATTTGGCGACTTTTTATCAGTTTAACTCGCCCTATATCAATTATCTGAATACACATAATTTAAGAGGTGTATTTTTTACTAATGATTTGAAGCGATTTGTTCATGTTTTGATAGTTAATACTACAAATATTCATACACCACCGTTTCCTCAGTATCAGGTGGACATTTAATGATTGTCTACTGATTGTTATGTAGTAGAGTTATCTTTCTTTAAATTCTGTGTTTTTGAAATTGACCAATAATTATCATATTTATGATTACATCATTTTTATTTTATTACTTGATCTAATTAAAAAGTATATATTTTTATTAAATAGAATAATATATAGATATGATGGTCTTTAAATTCTGTATTCGTACTGCTAACAGGCTATTGCATAGCCCCTGATAGAAAATATTAAACTGTGGTACAAAATAGTTTGAAGACTAACTTAAGGGGTGCCTCGCTAATTTATTTAATTGAAGCCAACAATGGTTTAGTAGATACATGTACCACATCCGAATCCAGCAACCTAAAGTTAAGCCACACTTGCTGTCAGTCTGTCACTATTGTCATCACTGACGTATGTCGTCTCCTGCTGCACTTAATATAAATAGCACAAATGATGTGTATTTTTCTAGATTTTTATTAATTGAGCAGGGCAGAGAACACCAATTAATATTCCATAGGCTCAAATAATAACATTTTGAGTTATACCATCCATTTCTAAATTTCGTTGGTACATAGTGTGTTAACCCTCAAAACGAGTGGAATGGAGTGAAGTAACTACAGTACAGTCAGAGTCTTATCGTTATAAATCACTGTGATAGACGTATCACTCTGCTTAGTGAAATGTGTATATTTTATTTCCTGTTTGATCTTTCAACATGATTTCTTTTGCATTTAGAGTGACGCATTCTACCACTTGATATGGAAAAGAAATTATGTACATAGATCAATCAGGAAAAAAGATATATTCATTTAAAAATTTAGAGTGTTATGTCTATCATAGTGATTTATCATGGTAAGTCTCTGGCTGTACTGTACCATTAAATTTTTTAAGTGGCATGTCAGGATTTAGGAAACCCTGAAAAATATAAAGCAGTTCAAAAGGTAAGTTAGTATTCGGGGTACAGCTACGAATAATTGAGTATTTGTGGTTGTCCATATTTCAAAAACGAGAATCAGAAAAAAAATGAAAGGATATGGAGTGAATGTAAATGTGACAAAAACGCACACTATGCACAAAGAAAACTCCAGTCTATCAAGGAAGGAGCTTTTATCCCTGTCTACATCTTGATGTCAGTTAACTAATACCAACATAGTTTGAGTGGAAATATTTCATTATGGATATACATCGTATATCAATTAATTTTAGAAATAAAGTAATGGCCATGTTTTTTCTTTTAAAATCCTTAATCTTTCCGTTTAGTATTAGTTCACTTTGATTTGAAAAAAAAAACGTGTAATGTTTAAAAAGTCATATGATTATTATCTATAATAATAATTAGAATTGTGAAAAAAAACAAACAAACAAACAGCAAACAAAACTGAAATAGAAAAGACCCCTATGCTCGCAAATATCTGTCAAATTGGTGATTGTATTACATGTTGCAGAGACAAAGATTAGAAACTCCTAGTTAATCCGTTGTAAAAATCGGTAATAACACGCGTGTGCGAGATTTCCAGTGAGGTAAGTCGGTTTTTAATTCCCAATACATATAATTTTAATTAAAACCGACAGAAATGTCAACAAAACGTTTTTTTATAGAATATCGATAAATTGTCATGGATATTAATTGTAATAGGAGTTTCCGCCGTGACGTCACAAGCTTGAAAAATTCCCTTTGGTTGGCAGGAAATCGTAGTCAATGATTAGGGTCATAAAAATGTCATTTTCAATTACCTGGTGAGAATTTGTTATTTAAGATAAATGGATAATTCTTTTTGATCTCAATTATGGAATGTTTACACTTTTACAGGATGTAAAAATTTTTAGCTTTTCATTTTAAATATATATAGAATTTGCCTATTTTGTAAACCATATAATTTTTCGTAACTTTCACATTTTTGGAATTCACATGAAAAGATATTTATCTATTTTTATTAAAAAGTAAATCGGTAGAAAAAATATGAATACCTCAATGTATAACATGCATTTTACAGATCCAAAATCGTGCATATAATTAAAAAGTTATGAAAGATTAAAAATTCTATCCCAATGCTATACAGTGATAATTTTTTGGCTTTGCCAACCAAAAATGCTAATTTGCATATGTAAATTAGAGTTTGTGACGTCACTAATTGGATTCGCGGAAACTCCTATATCAGGTTTACACAATTATTTAATGTAAAAACAATAACTTTACCATCAGAACATTGTGCCTGTACAGGTAAACTTTTACTAAAATTACGAGGAGTTCTGATTCTAGTGTTGCATCAACATGCGTGATGTTAACGGTTTCGAGTAGTTAGTAATCTCTGTACATGTATGTCTCTGGATTTTGACAGGCATTTAATTCAATAAAATCAAATAAAAAATAACTTGGTATTATCTAGTACATGTGCAGTTTTGACCCCCCCACTCCCCCCAATTTTCCATATTGCTAAGAAACAGAAAGGGCTAATGGTGATTCTAAGAGCTTAGGACAAGAAGAATCCAAGGAAACAAACCCAATAAAATGAAATAAAAAAATTCATAAATATAAACACATCTTTTTCTTTTGTTATGCTTGTTTGAAAATGATCCTTTTCAAAATTGTACATGTATTACAGGTATGTGAACAATCGAGTATCCTTGGATATGGGTTTACCCATATCTTATCTTGTTTAGTACATCAAAATAATAATGTCTATCACAAGTTACACAAAATTCACAGTTTTGGAATTAAATATGTACCATGCTGTAAATTTTATCGTGGCGGAAAAGGAGTCTTATTTCCTTTATTTTCTGGAAGCAGCTATCACAAAGTGACTTCTTTATAAAGTGCCAATATAACGAAGTGGACTTTCTAATTTTATTACTGCGACAACCGTCCAATAATTTCTAGCATCGGTTTTTCGGGATACAAGGTTTGTTTATTTATTTAAAATTCCAGTTGACAGATAAAACATATTTTTCTATCGCAAGCTTTAGACTTCTAGGTAGATTGTAATGTCAAAGTTTGCTGGAAAGTCTGGAAAATTCTCCGGTTTTATGCAAGAACTGGAGGCATGGACGGGCAACCTGTGGGCTACACATCCACGTGGCATGAAGGTGCAGCCACTGCCAAAAATGAATGCTCCAGTAGAAGGATATTTAGGCATAACAGTACCTTTAATTTTAGTGTAAGACACCAATTTTTTTAGAGCTTCACGTCGATTTCTTTCAGCAGGAACTCTCCTGTTATCAAGGAATTCTCTTAACATGACATATGCCTCTATGAAAATGTTACCGACAGCATACGATACGTATGGAGCAAATACATCGTCTTGTGGAAACATATGAACAACAACATTGGCGGACGAGAATCTCTCACTACAACGAGCGTTGGTCTCGTGTAATTTGAACAACAGAAGTTTAGTTGCTGAATGTTTACACAACAACGCATTGCAAGCTGTTTTTAAATGATCTACTTTCTTTTCATCATTAAGAAAGTCTCTGAAGATTTCCAAGTCATCTGTTATCTTTTGTTTCTTGGCGCTGGGACCTGCGTCCGACATTTTGGCACCGTATATTGGTCATGCCAATTTGTGTAGCCCGCACCCGTACTCGTACCGTGATTTGAGTCGTGTTCACTCCGGAAAAATTGGTTTAAACATATATTTATTAGATATATTATACATATACAAAAATTATAACAAAAATGGAATTTAGAAACGACCATAATTTAAATGCTTATATAAATTTGTCTAAAAAAAAGGATACAGTCAGAGACATATAAAACACATATTTAAATGTCTCTGATACAGTATATTCATATAATAAACGTCTCGTTTCGTCTCTGGATCTTCACCTCCTTTGTAGGAGAACCATACCATTAATATGTAAAACAAGATCCTTTCTCCGTGCAAGTGCTTTGGCAGTATTGTGCTCGTGTGAATATAAAACCAATCACCATTTAAATTAAAATTAAAATCTATGTACATCCACCATCCACAGTGTAAGGGGGCTTATAATATAGTGGGCACATTGTATAACTGTTTCAATTTCTATCGACTCCTTGTACTCGTTTAAAAGTTATATAACACTATTAAAATCTAAAAGTTCCACTGGCGGTATAAAATTCTGGGTATCAGTTAAACATGTTACGTTAAGATCTAAAAAGAAATTCCTATTCCTTCAATTGTTATCAGCATTTAAAGTCTAGATACATTGTAAAATGTTAATAGCACTATTGGTTAAAATCTCACAAAGACTTAAGAGCTATATACTCCGCTACTTTAAAATCTAAAAGCACAATATATTCCACTCGTTTAAAATCTAAAATCACTATAGGCTCCGCTTATTAAAATCAGCACTAAAATGTTAGTAAAATTTATAGTTCTTGACTAGTAAACTGATGCAAGCATTAATTAAGCTTGTAATTAAAAGATAAAATGCACAATTCACTATTTGACATATCGCATAGATGACAGCACTTATTGTTACAATCATAATAGTTCTTGACCAAGCATACCTCTACAGCTGAAGTCCCCTCCTATTTAAATATAAAGAATTCAGTTAAATAAGAATTTAGATATATATATAGAAATATGCTATGGAATAGCGATGATAAAAGTAAAGGTATTTGTATGACGGATATTCATTGCCTCAAAAATCAAAAACGCTTACTTTTGATAATGAATTTTTGAAAGAGTCTTACTGATATTTCACAGTGCTGTTCATCAGATAGAATGGTGGATCCAAAAATAAGAATATTTGTATAAAACACGAAAAGGAATCAACAACCTCTATGGCCTTTTCATGCTTGTAATGTAAATTCAGAATTACAACGCAGTTTTCTTTTACTGAATTTGTTTCTGACATTCACTTCTAAATAAAATGGAATGACCGAATTGGTTATCTTGCCACGCTGACATCGCCCGTTACTGGAAAATCTAGTTATTGGACCTTCAGATGAAGAATTTGTTAGATGAGCGATACATTCTCAGTGATTGAACCTCTAGTATTATTAATTCGCCGTTCCATGCAGAAACTAAGGAATTATGGGTACTGTGATTGTATTTAAAATTTTCGTGTACAAACAACCGATTTTCGACCAATGACGTTACGTTATTTACGTTCTTGACCAATCAACGTATTTTGGTGTACGCTCTAAACACAATTCTTTAGTTTCTGAAACGGCGAATAGTTACATTTGTATTGACTTCTGTTAAATCATAATGCAATGCATACAGTATTGTAGTTAACTTCTTTCTTTTTTTGTTTACCTTTTTACCTCACTTGATTCAGAAGATTAGTGTGAGCTACTGCCATCACTTGGTGTCCGTCCGTTGTCCGTTACCTTTTCACATTTTCATCTTCCCCTTGAAAGCACTGAAGCATTTTCAACCATATTTTACAGGAATTATGTATGCCGAAAGTTAATTTACAAATATTGCTAATTCCGTTCCAATCCAATAAATAACATGGTCGCCAGCGCGGAACATATTTTCTACTTCGGAAAAATACATTTTTATATTTTCTTCTGAAAATAACAATTAACTGAAGCAAATTCAACCAAACTTTATAGGAATGATGTAAAGAAGACCCTTAAGGATGTATTCTCCAGAGGTTTCAGTCTCGTTCAAATCTCATTTATGAATAATTCTTTAAACTTGCCTTATGATTGACATTTCTTTATTGATTTATATAATGACCCTCCCAAATTGTCCCAAAACATTATATGTACCTATCACCAGTAGTCTTCGAGAAATGGAAAATTTTAATTTTTGACCAAATTTGACCATTGATCTCGGTCAGAATTTAACCGATTTCGGGGTAGGGGTAATAAAAATTAATTTTCAAGAAAAGTACCCATCTTATTCATAAGATTTTTTTCTAAGTTCTTAAAGATATAATTGTCCAACTATTTAAACAAAAAAAAAATGATGAGTTTTGACTGTGTAGTAGATGGGAATTTGAAAAAAATGTAGATTTTTACAGTTTTTACGAAGTCTTGAATTTGACCAAAAAAGCAACATTTTCTTACAAAACTTTCTTATATCATCACGGACCTATTCTTTTTATTAGTGATATTTCTACAGATTCTTGATATCAAACAATTTGGAAAGTTTGAGAGAAAACTCGATACTAGAAATCGCTATCTTAACCAAAAATAGCCCCAAAATAGGCCAAAATTGACGAAATTCGCACAAAATCGCCAAAAATAGGGGTTTGAAATGACTATTACTAAAATGCACACGGACATATGTTTTTTCTTTTAAAAAATTATTTGTTAAGGGTCTTCGCATTATAAGAATGTAGGTTTCGTGAAAAATTAACTTAATTCCTGTGTGTATTGTCTTCATGTTTTATGTACTTCATTGTAAGGGTACTCGTCTTGATAAGTTGGACTTTTTTCTAGTTTGATTTTTACTGTGAGTCTTTTTGTGTATTTATTTTTAGCCATTCACCACACATAGGGGGAGGGTTTGGATCCAAGAAAACGAGTTTAACCCCACCGCAATTTTTGCGCCTGTCCCAAGTCAGGAATATGTTGGTCATTGGCTTGTCCTTGTCTTCTTATAAAATTTTAGTGTCTTGATATTTGGGTTATTGGATGTGGTTTGTTTCCATTGATTTATTCACTTTTTTACCTTTTCGGGGCCATTTAGGGCTTACTATATGGTGTGAGGTTCCTCACTGTGTAGAAGGCCATATGGTGACCCCTAGATGTTTTGTTTTGGGTCGTTTTAACCTGGATATGGGATGTTGTCTCCTTGACATTTACCCCATTTCCTTTCTTTTTCATATTGATGCAGCAAAATTTTGACTTCTCATGAGAATATATCCCTTAACAAATATTGTTCATTTCGTTTTAATAACGTGTAGATTCAAACGTGGCCATAAGTTCAACCAAACTTTACAGAACTTACGTATTGAAAATCCCTTTAAAAGTTGCTCATTTTGCTACCGTTCAATAAACATGGCCTCTCCTGCTGAACATAGTATAGTTTAACATTGGACTCTATGGGAGTATAATAATGATCAGCTGCTCTGAAATTTTTGAAGAAAATCTTGTATGGAAGGTCCTTAACAAAGATATATTCGACAATAAAATAGGCGCCAGTGCTGAACATAGTTTGACATTTGACACTATAACTCTATGAACATAGTTTCACATTCTACTCTATATTGCTCCCCGACATTAATTTGACCCGGCGAGCTAAACATTGATAGGCTTTAGATGACTTTGCAAATGAAATAAAAGGGACTACAGGAAACACATACAATTGCTGAAAATTATAATTGCATGCCACAATCTGCCAGGGAACTACACAGGAAAGCACAAATTAGACAAAAGACAAACGTAAACAACGAAAGGAACTCGGGACAGCCGGACTTGGTACCGGCACTAGCAAAAGCCAGCGGTAGGGTTAAACCGATTTATGGGTACCCAAACCTCCCCTTTATCTGTCCCGTTTCCTTATAGTTAAGTAAACATACGAATAAAACCCAATACCCTACTAACTCCATGACCACAATCTTGAAAGGAGAGAATATGACAATACGTAATTTGAAAGATAGGTCAAGGGGTGCTCGCAGCTAAACTGCCGGCTAGCTAAAGGAGCCTAGTCTGCTGGTAAAACACTGCCACACTACGGAAGAAAAATCAAACTCAAAACTTCCCGCAAGATTTGGTCAAGAATCATCATATATTTCAGTAGACATCGACAGTATGAGAAGCCAGTATGTATTTAAAGTATTTGCAAGTCTACCGGATACAAGATGGTTGTTGGTGATTTTTCTGAACCCATATGACAGTAGAACTGCCCAAATTATATATATATCGGCATTTACTTGACCATTTTTTGTAGGAGTTCAGTGATACAGGCATAGTCTCTAAGCCACAGGTTAACTGAACCTTCCATATGATTACGGAGTGTTTATACAGATAATTTAAAGTCCACATCTGTTGACAGCATATTTTCGAATATGGAGCCAAAACGGGCCAAAATGGTGACGAATGTCTGAAGATATATTGTAATACTACCAGCGTAATTTAGTCGTTACCGTCATTAGCTAAAACTTGGAATGGAGACCTTAAGTAATGGGATTATCATACTTGATACATGACTTCCATATGATAAGAGCTTTCTGGAATACCATATTTGTAAACATTTTGACGTTGACCTTGTCCTAAGGACAATTCTTTGAAAGCTTTACCATTGCTTATAGAGGGAAGTCGTTAAGTGCTAGGGTATTCATATGTGTTATGTGTCATGCATGTGATGTGAGCTTTCTGGATGTACCATATCTGCAGGAGTTTTTATCTTGACCTTGCCCTTAGGGCAATTTTTTAAAAACTCTAACCCTGCTTCTAGAAAGTAGTAGTTAACTGCTAGAGTATTCATATTTGATACGCGCACGCGCGTATGATGAGAATTTTCTTATAGACTTTGCGATCTTGACCTTGATCTGAGTGCAATTAAAAAACAAACTCAATCTTATTTCTAGTAACTGGTCATTAAGATCCATTAAGTTGGAGGGTATTCATACTAAGTATTTGTTACGGGACTTTCTTCTGATGAGAGTTTTCTGGAGGTACCATAGACATTTTTACTTTGGCCTTGTCCTATCGGCAATTTAAAAAAAAAACTTACTTTAACCTTATTTCCAGAAGCTGGGCATGTAGTGCTATAGTGTGTTTATATTTGGCATGTGACTTTCATATGATGAGAGCCTCTTGGGGTAACATATTTGTAAACATTTTGACGGTGAACTTGCCATGATATATTAAATCTCGAGACGTGGGCACCATAAACAGGTGGTCAGAATAACAATTTGAAATTACAAAAAGCCATAATTTGAAAGTATGATATTGCATCCATATGAGAAATTATCTCCAGAACAAAAGCACCATAACTGAAATGTATATAGAGCATATATATCTGTCATGGGGAATCTTTTACGGACTCCAGTAAATTAACAATGAAAGGATATATATAGTTTCTACAACAAGGACTAGTTGATTATGAAATTTCTCACATCGAGTTAAATAAATTTTGCAAATGTTTGAAAGCGAGGATTGCCGAGCTTTTAAACATTTGAAAATTTATTTAACAGGATGCGAGAAATTTCATAATTAACGTGGTTAAGTTGTGGAAACTGTTTCTCTAATGACTGGACGAAAAACACCGAGGATTGTATTCCGAATAAATTTGGCGAGAAATGTCACGAAACTTGTTCTCCTCTCTAGAGAGGAGAACAAATGTTTCCACACCGTTCAGGAAATGTGAAAACTGGATAGAAATTAGAGAAAGAGTAATTTCAAATGATACAAAGTCTGTACAAATACATGGTAATAATAAGCAATGGAACAACGCTTTTATTGTTGTTCTGCACTGAAGAGACATAAGTTGTCGAAATGCAGAAATCAAATTATCTTTTGTTACTTGAAGTCACCATGGGGCCTTAACGGTGAGTTTAACTCATACCTCATAGCAAGTTCAAAATGGTCTCTAGCACCGTGTACGTCTTGGTACTATATTGTTATGTTGTGAAGCCCTTCTGAATTTTGTCTTGCTACGACGAGACTTTATATTATGCCGATGATAACACCTTATTAAAAAAAATACCCAAAAGTAAATTTAAATATCCTGTACACGTGTTTCAAGGAGTAACATATGACGAATATTCAGAACATGTTAACACGTCACTATGAAGACAGTAAATCTCTAATTCATTGGTTTTCTGACAAACAAAGCCAGAAAATGCTCAGGCCATAGCTATTGAATAATAAGAATATGTGTCTAACCTACACAATGCCCCACCTCCCAACTATTTTGATCAATGCTATATTTCGTGATCGGTAAAGCATGAAGTTGGTTGCATGAATATATATTTTTGTTACCCTAATGGGTGTTTAATGAAAAACATTCTTCTCAGAAAAGAAACTTAAAAGTTATGGATAACTCTCAAACCATCCCGTATTTTTCGGTGATCAGTGAAGCATGAAGTTAGTGGTAAATTATTTTTATGATGTTTGTTTATTTATATCCTAATGTATATTTATATAAAGTGTCATGATGATAGCATACATCTTTCACAAAAAACTTCAACCTAAGGGTAAACCTCAAACTCAGTGCCCCTTTTTTCCATGATCAGTGACGCTTGAAGTTAGTAGCAACGATAAATTTTTATTATTATGATTTTTGTTCAATCATACCCTAATGTGTATTTATATAAAGTTTCATGATAATAGTAAGTTTGTAGAAAGGATAAATTTGTATTATGATATTTGTTTAATTATACCATAATGTGTATTAATATGAAGTTTCATGATAATAGCATATATCTTTCACAGAAAAAAACTTAAACCTACGGGTAAACCTCAGAATACCCCCTTTTTCCATGATCAGTGAAGCATGAAGTTGGTAGCATGTATAAATTTTTATTATGATTTTTGTTTTATTATACCCTAATGTGTATTTATATAAAGTTTTATGATAATACAGTCTTCACAGAAAAAATAACTTCAAACTTGACTTAGGACGGACAGACGGACGGAGGGACAGACCCGAACACCATATATGTCCCTACTATCGTAGGTGGGACAAAAATATTTAACTTTCTATCTTAATTGTGATTCAATTGTAGCAATATAAAATGTGAAGACGAGGTGTATTTAATGGATAACAATAGACTTTAAATTGGACATTAAAAGCCACGTTTCAAACATGTGTAAAAAAAGCTCAGACAACTCAGTGTAATTATAAGAATTGAAACTCACTTAAACGTTCCAAACTTACAATTTACCATTCATTTGTCATGTCAAACCTGTAATTGTACTCTCGTGTGACACTTTTGCTCTGAATATAATACTAAAAGATCGCAAAAAACACAGGAACGCGCAGTAAAATTAAATTTCGACGAATATAAAAGCTCTTATGATACTTTAGTTGAAAAATCTTAATTACTTAAAGTACGTAGAACGAGAATCATGGCATTGGAGACATTTAAAATACTGAATAATTCTGGTCCAAATGTTTATAAGTTAGTTAATTTCAAAAACAGTAATTATAATTTAGGAATAAAGATAAAGCAGTTATTCCCCTTCAAAGTCCCACCAGATATGATAACAGAAGTATCAAGAATCTTTGATTCCTTTCCTAACATGAACATTTTAAAAATTTTATATAAACCTGGTGTTTTTTTCTGAATTTTATTTAGTGCATGATAATTCCTTCATCCCGAAAACAATGTTTCAGGCCTTACACTGTACTGTTTAAATGTGTCTTAGATCATATACAGCTAGTGCTTTTACTAGGATATCATTTAAGATTATGCTTGCTTTTAGTGCTTTGCTATTTAAAATGTCTATGTACTTATATAACTGCTTTTGTGCTATATTTGTGCATTATTTTACACATATATGTACTGCTGATGTCATTCATTCTGTGAATTTTATGTGTCGTTTCTTTTTTAAATGTGTGTTGCGCTCAAATTGGTGCTAGGGGTCGTCTTGAACTTACTATGAGGTAGGAGTGTTTGCTCTTCGTTAAGGCCTCATGGTAACTTCAAGATGAAGAACAACAATGAAAGTGTTGTTCCATTTGCTTAATCATACCATGTATTTGTAGAGATTTTGTCCCATGTACATTTACTTCATATCCCATTATTTGTTCATTTACTTACAACAGTAACTTTACTTCAAAAACTTTATTTCCATTTTACCATGCTCTCTGTTTATTGTTTATCGTTAACATATTAAATAAATGAAAATGCTATAACTTGTAGCGATCCACTCATCCTATTTCTTGTTCTTTTGTTTCATACCTAATGTAAAAAAGACAATATTGATCTTCGGAGGAGAAAATAAATTTAGAAAAAATAAATAAGTTGCACTTCTCTATGTATTTAAATTTGAAAATGATATTTTACTACTGGTTATATTAGGGTTTTCTCGCCGTTCATTGAAGATCTTATGGTGGCTTTGAGTTGTTATTGCTCCCCTTTGGGTAGTTGTCTCTTTGACACAATCCCCGTTTCCCTTCTTTTTTCTACTGTCTGTATAAATTTTCAAAAAAAAAACACAATGCACCATTTTTTGTAAAGAATATGAAATTTCAAAGTGTAAAGCTCTTCTGGTTGCGACAAACAAGACATTAATGAGAAAATATAATATTAATATTGCCAATTTACCAATACAAAGCTGATTATGAATTTCATAAATGGTAACAAGCTATTTCTAGAGACTTTGTCTCATGTGCATTTACTCCATATCCTCAGGCTTAAAAATCATAGCGGTGTAAAAGAAAACATCGATGATTATCTTGTCTTTATTTTATCTATTAATAAGTGATTATACTTTCTAATGACAATATTAAGTAGATTTTGTATGAAGAAACCATTGTCTTAAATACTGCACCTGGATTCATAAAAATAATCAATTTCATCTCGAATATCCTCAAATTCTGACAATCAATTCTTATGTTGTCTCTGAAAAAAATAAATTGCATGTTTGTTAATTGTAAAAAGCAACTTTAAGTCATTTGGAAAATTCAATAGTGAATTAATCTCATGCAAAACTCTGTCCTTAGCTGATTTTGCTTTCAGTTTAAATATTTTGATAGAGTCGTTATCTTACGAGTTCTTGGTTTCCAATGTATTGCTTTTATCTGCAATGAAGAAACATGAGTTGTCCCAATGGCCATATGCAAAAACAACATTTACAGAAACTTCGTTATTTTGTTATTGCTAAAGTAATTTTCCCTGGATCATTGGCTAGTTCTGACAAATATTCATTGTACATTTTTTTCTAATTAATTAAGATTGTTGCACCCGTTGATTTCTGACATTTGGTAAATATGCGGACTCTTCTGTCTTTCCATATCATAACAAATATAATTATTTTGATCATGAACACCCAATTTTCATGTTAAATATTAAAAAACATGTACCTTTAACAAATGTCGGACTAAATGTCAAGAAGTTGACATTACTCCTTCTCTCGATTTACAAGAACCTAGAAAATGAAAATTTGCCGCCAAATTTTTAATAGAGCTGTTTCATAATGCACGGTTAGCTCCCCCTTATCACTTACTGGCGAGTTCCGGTCGATAATGCTAGTGCATTTGTATGTAAAATTGGTCATTTTAAATTTTCATATCTTTAAGACCACTAATCATTTCAAAATAATTCCTTTGGCATATTGAAATTTCATTTTTAAACTTTAAATACAGGGAATGGCTTGCCGAATGAAGCCGTTTTGTTAAGAACCAGCTTTAAAATATACAACCGTTTTGTTTTCTTTAAAATCCGTGCTTGTTCAGAAGTTTACAGAAGTACAAACGAAGTTTTTTATAATCCGGGCCTAAATGTAACTTATTGTTTCAAATATTAATTTCAAATAAAAGATATTTATTCTTTTTCATTCTTTTTTTTACTTATTTATTTTTTATTTTTATGTTTTTGTAGTTATTTATTTATTCATTCTCTGTTACTTTGTAATACATACAATACAATCTTATTATCTCAATCTTTGTTCGGATTGTAATTTCATTAAAATTTGAGATGACAAACAGGTAACCTGATTGCAAATTACCTGAGAGGGTTACCTTTTCCCATTCAGTTTGCAAAGCATGTACCACTGTCAACACCTTAAAAATTTCAATATGCAGGTACATCAATATAAATGTACAGATGTTCTTGAGTAGATGATATTTGTAAGAGTAACCTACATTAATTGAATATTCATTTTCAATAAAATCTCAAATGATAAAATGCTTGGTTATTTCCAAGTCTTTTAGTTTTCCCTTGCTTTATTTATTTTTATTCATTTTTATTGCTACATTACACATTTAAATAAATGTATTTTTTATGAATAAAAACAAAATAATTTTTAGAAATGAGTATTCAAGGAATTGCAAGTACACCCAAAAGATTTCTTTTTAACAGAATGTTTATTTCAAATGCCAATGATATTCTTGATGAAATACAAGTTGTTTGAAAAGAAATTTTCGATTTTTTTTATTTGTTTTTGTATCCTTTTTTTTTATTTGTTTTTGTACCCTTTTTTTATTTGTTTTTGTATTCTTTTTTTTATTTGTTTTTTTTTGTTTTGTTTTGTTTTGTTTTTTTTGTGTTTACGTTTTTGTTTTTGTTTTGTTTTGTTTTTTATTTTGTTCTTGTTTTTTTTTTATTTTGTTTTATCGCACCTATATTATTAATACATCAAAAGAACACCGCTGATATTGATTTGTAAGTTATCCACACGTATGGATATTGTCTCCAGATTACAGGTAAACAGTATGCAATGATATACATCAAACTGTTTTTATTTGAAAAATAAACGGCATATGAAGATCAATTTATGACACTTATTTGTGTGGATACCTCGTAACTTTACAAAATCATTTAAAAATAACTTAAAACATACGGTTTGCGATTTTCGGATCTGGTAGCTTAAATTTTATTCATTGTCACTGTTTAAAAATTGTGTATATCATTGTTCATGGTTATCCACAATTTTATTTTAAACTTTGCCATTTTAACATTAGTTTCAACGGGGCTTGTCGATCGGAACTCACCAGTACACTAACAAACCAGTACACTAACAAACCTAACGGCTGACACGATAACTAGAGATAGTGCAACAGTCCCATTGATTGTAGCTCAAAGTCAAGCACATGAAGCTATTATTTTTTTTCTTTTTTAATTGTCAACCTTTCATTTAGTCCTACTTATTCAGAACACATTTATGAAATTCTCATGACTTTCATTCAAAGGTGACAACTACCTTAAGCAATGGAATAGTGCTTAAAAATAAGTCATTACATCAATAAATTCAATGTGTGTGTCTTTCAGTACTAGTTCGTCATTAAATTCAATGTGTATGTCTTTCAGTGCGTTTTTAAATTCAATGTGTGTGTCTTTCAGTCCGTTATTAAATTCAATGCGTGTGTCTTTCAGTCCGTCATTTAATCCAATGTGAGTATCTTTCAGTCCGTTATTAAATTTAATGTGTATGTCTTTCAGTTCATCATTAAATTCAATGTGTGTGTCTTTCAGCCCGTTTTTAATCGTATGCTTTTCTCAACAGCTTTTCTCAAAATACATGTATAATGTAATTTAGATATAAACACCGACTTGTTCTAAAGATGATTAGGAGTTTTCTGTAGATACAAAACCTAAAACGCTTTCGATTTCAAATGAAATTTAGAGTTATAGCGAGTTCCTCGCATCCTCTATTTGATTTGTCTTTATAACCGCAAATGACATGCCCAAAACGGCCTGTGTCTTATCAGAAGCAAAAGCTGCATATACTCTACCAGTGGCATGCTTTTACACATGGTTTTTATTGGTTGCGCTGTACCCATGTGATGTCCTTGTTTCTTGGTGTTTCCGATGTTGCTATTTTCCTTAGATTCTTTGTTTTCCGACTGACTTCTCACTTTCTCACTTACTTGAGAAGCAATTTAACCTATTCAAAAACTTTCTCAATGAAGTCTTCTTTAAGCAACTGAAAGTCTTTTTAAAAAGAATTTGTGTACCATCCAGATGATTAAAATTTTTAATATCAGTCGAAAAAATATATATTTTTGTAAGCAATACCAAGTACTTTTCCAAAAAAGGTATTTTCTTACCTTGAAAAACATCACCAGTATCCCAACGGGGCTCTCTGCTTTGATCTATAAATCCGGTACTGCCAATTGGTCCGTGAATCGAATTTAAGTCTCCTCGCAGGCTTAGGTCTGCCCCCGCGAAGACATTGTTAATATTTCCCTGCAAATTGCCACCTTCATTCCCAAATAATCCATTATCGATACCACCGATTCCAACTCCAGTCTCCATATCAAAACTTCTCTGCCTTTGACCTAATCCAAGGACAGTTTGTCCCACATCTATTTCCGGTCTTCCAACACTTATGCGTCTGAGGTCTATATTTCCAGCTTGGACCACCCCTGATTTTTTCAATAGTCTATTACCTTTTCCTTTTGGATAATTTTTAAATACATTTATAAGTTTTGGCTTTTTCTGCTTTTTATATTTCAAGATATGTCTTGGAAAGTAACCTTTCGAATTAATTACGGGCTTTGAAGGATAAGTAATCAAACGTTTCCTTTTCATACCATGTACACTTGACTTAACTGGCATGTATATTGCTTTTGTGCTTGGATAAAGCCCATAAACATGCATCTTTTTCGACAATATTTTCTTGTCATGTTTTAAGAATGTCTTTGGAAGATATGCATTGAGCTTCTTTCCAAAATCATACTTAAATGCTTTAACTTTTCCATGTTGAATGTATTTTTTCTTCAAGATTCTCTTTTTATGACCTGAAATAAGAAATAAAGTCTCAATATCATTCTATAAAAGTAATAAATAGCGAGTTGATTTTATTTTCAAATTCGAGACATAGCATTAAAGTCCCCATATTAATCTTTAATCTTTTAGAACTTGAAAACAAGTCTATATGAGTTCCGTCCCTGGCATAATAAATAATTTTTTTCGTTAACTAACACATTGATTTTTCGCCAAACTCCTAGAGGATGAATAAAATTATCTCGCTTTGCTTTCAGAGTTGACGTATTGGTAGGGTGCCCAATATCCAAAAAGACGCTTTGTTTTCGAGTTTATGGTACCGGAGGCACACACGGCTCATGTCTGTTTGAAAAAGCTATATATGACAACTATATTTTTAGTTGTCGTAGAAATGTCGCCGTTATTCATTTTAAAGGGGTATATGGTATCTTTAAAAAAGTCTATAATTTGCTGATAATAAACTAGTAATGAAAGTCATGAACTGAAATATATATTTTGATATTAGGGGACGACCATTTGATTCTGGAGGGGGGCTGGCAGATTTTGTAAATAAATATTCTGTCCCTGAAACAGTTGGAAATAAATAATCTGGCCTGCACATCCAAGAAAATAAATAATCTGACCTTAGATTTATTGGTACGATATGATAATGTTATTGAAAATAAATAAATAAATATTCTGGCCCGCAAAATTTGAAAATAAATAATCTGGCTAGACCGAATTTGCCAGGCCCCAATGGTCGTCCCCTTAGATGAAATTAATTACATCCTCAATCCAAGCACTCTTAATCAGATGAACAAACTAGGGTTTTTTTTTAAACAGTCAGCCGAACTGAGGACAGGGGACTCTTAAATTATTTACTTTTTTTCCTTGCATTTTTTGTGTCACATGGCAATAAAATATCTAACTGAATTGAAAAAAAATGATATTATATGGTACTATTCACTGATTTTTAAAATATGTCAAGAATAATTTTTGGATAAGTACGACCCTAATTTAAAGACATTTTGATAAAATGTAGAGAATGTATACCTTTCAGGAAATACCGGTGTATATAGAATGGTCTTCAGAAGGTTAAAGTAAACTTAAATACATTTTCCAGGGCGGTTTGAAAATCTCAAATTTTAGTTGAAAAGTTGAAAATGAAATGAAGAAATGAATTGGTTGTTTCACATTAAAAAGGAATCTTCAGTTTATTTCAACAGTTGTATTTTTCATTATATTTTCTTTATATTGTTGTTGATATTCAGTAGTTAAGAAGCAATTTCTGGACTGTAATCAATCAGAATTAAGGTTTTGAAAATAAGGTAAGATAATAATCTGTTTATTCCAATCAAAGGCCTACACACCCTTCAGCTAAACGTGTCAAACCAATCCTATTGTTAAGCCAATACACAAAGATCTTTTGTAACTCAGCCGCAGTTCAGACTGCGGTATGTACACAGTTTACAACGAAATGAGTAGACGAAACAATAACACACATATAAATGAATTAATAATAAATGTATTGATTTTTTAAAAGTACAGTTGCCCTTATTGACCTTAATCATTATATACACAGAGACCACGTGGTCTCTCAATGAAATTACTATGAATCTACATAACATGGAATAAAATGGTGAAATAAGGATAGATACTGTGAATTTACTGTGATAAATACCATGATCAGAATGACGCGGATAACTATACTGAACAGTAAAGAAACATACCATTCTTGCTATTCATAATACTTTCAGCGTCATTCTGATCATTTTATATTGTCATAACAAAAGGAACAGTTGTTTAGCTGATCGCTATGAATGGCGTGACCTATGCAAGGAAAAGTCATTACAATGATTATACATGTATTGAACAATATATATTTAAAGTTACAAACCTTGCACGACACCCGAAAATACCACCAACGCTACAAACACGACAAACACTGTCAATCGGATAGTAAGCACCGTCATGTTGAAATCTCTGTAATATAATAACATTTCTAACAATATCTTAAAAAACATCTAATATTTTCAAAGTTTGCAATATTCAACAAAGGAGATGTGGCAAATGAACACAAGACAATGTCTCAAAGAGTACAAGTTGAAAAATAAAGCAACCTAACAAAGCCTTTTTTGTTTGTAGTCATATCGAAGTCACAGTCACAAAATACGCAGATGTATGTTCTGTAGTCTGGCGAAGCTCTGTCCTTGGCTGCTTTTTAGTGGTATTTTTAGGCATTTTTAATTATTTTTCTCTGCCAGCCTTTTCATATGTTTTTGATTTTGTGGTTTTCTAAATGAGACATTATTTGTCGAAAAGGCAGAACAAAATTTACCGCGATATCAGTATTTTGTATTTGTAAATACCATGCATTGGTTTACATAATATATCGGTGATGTTTGCCTTTAACATCAATCACCTACTTCATCTTTTCACAAACATTCTCTAAAAGAGCATCATTTTCATATAGTCGAAAAACCTTTCTTTCGGTTCTTCTTACGGCACAAAAGCTGTCTTTGGACGAATAACTATCATACGTGTGAAGCAGACAGCAAAACAATCCTAGCCCTCAAAGTTTTGTTTCATATTCGTTTATTGACGATTTAAATGTAATTCCATAGGTCCAACATCAAATTTTAATTGCAAAATCCCCCCTCAAACTACCGGCGGATTCAAGTCTATTATTAGAAATGTGTCAATTTTTGCCTTCAAACTGCAACATATTTTTAATTCGAGTAAACTGGCGCTACAAATCCCGAAACTCCCTATAGATCAGCAAAAGCCAATTTTTGCCAGACTCTTTAAAACTGCCCCAATGAATGTTGACAACATTCGGAGATTTAACAAAAACAACAAAAACTATACCTGTGGCTACTTCGACTGTCTGAGAATCACTGACCAATAGTAAATGTACAATGTATTGGTCAGGTGTGCATAATTAATCCGAGGAATGTCCATTGTTTCAAATAAAAATCAGCATGATGGCTATATACTTATCAACTTTCGATAGTTTTCACGGTAAATGATTTAGCTAATTGTCAGGTATACCCATATTTATGTAGAGAGGTCCGTTTTCATGTATGTTTTTAGTATACGCATTTAGTATTTGTTCTAAATATAATCGAAATTTTTCTTTGATTAAGTGAATTGCAACACAAAAATAAATTATGTTCTTCTTTGCACGTATAGGTTTTGTTCAAGAATTAATAAACTTAATGCTAAATTGCATATTACTTCGGCAAAGTAAAGTATGCCCTAAATGTGAGAGCTACAGGCGCGGATGCAAGCAATTTGAAAAGGGGGTTGCAATTAGAAAGAGAAAGAAAATTTCGCAGAGCGGAGCGAGGTGCGAAAAGTTTTGGCTTTTTTCTTAGTAATGCATCATGATATACATTAAAAAATACGTGATTGTCCAAGAAAAGGGGGGTTTTCAACCCCCGGACCCACCCCCCTTTGGATCCGCCAATGATCGAGCTACCTTAAGAGATAAGAACTCTTGAGCGTGTAATCGAAGGCAGTAACGATCTCCTCTAATTATATTACCAGTAAGAAAGATAACTGAATTCCTTACCTATTGAAGTGTACTTATAATTTGTCCTACATGACAATTATTGAACTGAATTTTAATTGACGAAAAACAATTAACCTGAAGCGCTACAAATAGATTAAATATAAATCAACCTTAGCTCAATTAGTGATTTCTTTTCAAGGTATTGATGTATTGATTTTTTTCGCATAATACACAAAAATGTTTCCGGGAGTGAACCCGTCTCAAAAATCCCGTATTGTGTAGTCTAAAAGAAGTTGAGGGGGTTATCGGAGTACACTTGGCGTCCGCGTCCGTATTAAGTTTATAACTTATTTATTATGCAGGACAACAAATTTTGCATATTTTACATACCCTCCAAGAAAATTAGTGGTTTTTTTTACCTTAGTCATGTTAGTTATGCTGATAGATTGCCATTTGATTTGAGTTCATATCTTAAGTACTGTACATGGACGCATGCATTTGTGGTTATACGTCATCGCCAATAAAAAGAAATATGTCACTTTGTCCTATATTTCCCGCTGAATTAAATTCATCCAAATTTATGTTCGAGTTCATATCCAAGTGCAAAATTTTCTCACTTTTGAGACACAGCAGTTCCTATTTTTAGCGGTGTAAAATTTCTTTGTCTTACACTAGTGTAAGACAAAAAAAAATCACGTGCAGTTTAACGGCAAATATTGTGTTTGCACATTTAGGGTCTGTAGTCTACATCTGTCCTCATTAGTGATCATAAATGGATTTAATTTATGTGTTATAGAATTGTTATATAATTTAAAGTAAAATTTTACAGGAAAATACAAGGAAAATCGTCTTTTAAAATATGGCGCGCCCGGGTATACATTATTGATTTTATGACATTACAAAAGGGAAATAACTCCATGTGTAAACAGACGAAAAAGGGGCGACATTTTTGTGTGGATTATAGTATATTTTGGGTGAATACAGTGAGAAATAAAATCAAACACCAGTGGAAGTGCGAGACAAGAGAATCTCAGACACCCTCGGGTAAGATTTCAATCATCTCGGACTCAGCAAGCTTCGTCCGAGACTGGAAATCTTACCCTTGGGTGTCTGAGATTCTCCTGCCTCGCACTTCCCCTGGTGTTAGATTCTTAATATCCAATCTTACAGACCTGTCAAGTCTCACGCTTTGGGCGTGAAAGTCACGCTCATCCCTTTCAATGTCACGCTTTTAATTTTCGTTAAAAATGTATTTCAAATAGATTGATTGATTGATTGATTGATTGATTGATTATTGTTTTACGTCTAATGAGCAATATTTCAATATCAAGACGAGAACAAGTTGTTAATAAATAATCACTTTGGGGTATGGAATGGGTCATGGGACGGGAAATTCTGACTGCCACTTGAAAAGTAGGATGAAATCGAAAGGGGCGGGGAATTTAGCCTTGTAGCCGATCACCTACGGACCACTCAAAAAAGAGCTTGCTACAAGGGTTCTTTAACGTGCAGGAAAGGTGGCATTTCTTCCAACACGTGGACCTGAGTTTCAATCCCATCCGAAAGATGGGTTATGTATTTATTAATCCCGCACAACCACGGAATGGGTTCTATTTCTATATCCCGGGGTTCCCTCGGGGTCGGCCCCGTTTAGAAGGGGTCATACCCCGCAAGCCGGAGATACTAGGTCCTATTTCTATACTCCGGGGTTCCCTCGGGGCTTATTTCAAATAGAAAAACGATCTCTTCATGATAAGAAATACCAGAAATTCGGGGTTGTTTTCTTATATTCTTTCATACCTGGTTCATATTCGATAAATATCTACTGAATAAAACACAGTTTTCATTTGAGATGACAGATATGAAAGAAAATGTCCTTTTCTTTTCTTTTCATGACAAGAATTTTGTCTAAAATTCGTTGCCATGACCATCTGATATGAGCTCAGAATGTACCATTTTGCGTCTTCGAAAATAAATATTGCAGGGCAAACCCGCAGAGCCCCCGTCTCTCTGTGGAAACCCAAACCCCCTTGACAGATCTGCATTTACCCGATGTTAGGTCAATATCCAGGAAATATAACTTCTAACCATGTGCAAGAACGAGGCAAACTATGAAATCATGGATTACGTATACAGTGTATTTTTTTTTTGTTGATCAACAATTCCTGCTGATGTCCAATCTTATCATTTCAAGAAATAATGGTAGGTTTTTCTCATGAATATTCAATAGTGTGAATTTCCTAGCAGCGGTGAATAAGGATATTTCAACTGTACGTGTTACAAATCACCTTGACATTCTGAATGACACTTTTCATTCAAAACAAGCGTCGATCTTGAATGTTACAAGCCTCGGCTATCTTGGATACCTTGATACAGCCCGAGGTCCCAGGCGGGGAAGTGAATAGAAATTGAGCTCTCGTTTAAATGAGGTAGAAATGTTACTTTTTGGATTGTTTACCGTAGATGCATAATATAAAAGTTATTTCCAATTAAAAAAGTACTTATATTTTTCATTCCTTTATTTTGAACTTATATTAAAACAACGTAGATTGCCGCAGGTGAACGCATGGATGTATATACGATGCACAAATCGGCATAAAAGATCAAGTTAGTGTCTGTCTTTCAAAGTGGATCCCAAAAAAGGCCATCTTTAGATTTTAATCAAAATTTGTATACGGATTGCCATATCCCTGTTAATCCATGTGCAAATTTTTATATCCGCCCTTTGTAGCGTTTCTCCAGAATAAAAGTTCAAACACGATCAAATTTTTATCTGCTTTGCATTCTTTCTGAGGTTTCTTTCGGGAATCAACTTTGTAGGAAAGTGGAAAGTGTCAACAAATCTCTCTAGAAAAATACCAAATAGTAACCACCCTTATATTACACCTCAAATGCTAATTAACACGTGTCCGAAAATCATGTAATTTAACGAAGTGAAAATACTTAAAAGTAATTCATTCCCCTTTGATTGCCCCATATACTTATTTCACAGTGAGTACAAATCACTCGCGAGCTAAAAATACAATAAAAAGTCCATTTTCTCCCTACGTAAAAACTTGAAAAAAGTGGATCCTGAAAAAGGCCATATGCAGATATCAATTTCATATGGTTTATACGATGCATAATCATATATTTAATAATACTCCTAAATTTTGTTTCCGCCCATGTCCTCTGAGGGTGGCTAGATTTTTTTCTTTTGTAACCGGAGAGCATGAATCTCCTTACAAAATTGCAATGGTCTACTCCGGGGATCGAACCCGGGACCTCTAGCACTTCAGCCAGCCACCTAACCGAATGAGCTAAAGAAA
>MJUU01041757.1:83593-104187 GCA_002080025.1 Modiolus philippinarum | reverse complement strand
GTGAACTTTCCCTTTCTTAGCAGCAATATACCTACCTCTCCAGCCTATATATGGAGTGTACATTTCACAGTTGATTCGTTACTGTCGAGCGTGTAGTTTGTACAGCGATTTTTTTAACAGGGCAAAAACACTGTCCCAACAGCTGCTTAGTCAGGAATTTGTTCAATCTGTGTTAATTTCATCCCTCAAGAAATTCTATGGCCGTCACCATTACATCTTTGAAAGATATGACGTGTCAGTATCTCAAATGAAAGTGGACATTTTCAGCTAGATTCACGTCTTCCCGGATTTGACTACCGACTTTGACATTTTCCTGGATCGACTCAATTACAGTGTGACGGGTGCTGTTAACACAGCAGGACATTCTTACCCTTCCGGAGCACCTGATGTCACTCTCAGTTTCACTGGAGTTCACACTGTGAGTGCCTTTGTTTTGAATGTTGTGATTTCTATTTCTGTGCTTTGTCTCTGTCTAACGTCATTGTTTTGTGTCTGGTGCCATTGTTTTCTGTGTTCTCGTCTTTGGACTTCGATTTTTGTGGATTTCCCTCCTTTGTTCCTTCGGTATTCTACTGCCGTTGTTTCAATCAGCGTTTGTTTTTATCGCCCAGTTGAAAAAGCAATAATCTATGTACAAATGTCTCTCAAATTGCTATGATCTCTAAAGTTGCTTATGTTCTCATTGCGTATGATAAAATGCTGGTTTAATTTATGCATGTATTAGGTCTCTTAATAAGACTGACTATACATTGAAACAAAAGGTTATTGTAGAACAGTTACATAGTAAAAAACGGGCCATTTCAGAAAAAAAATCAAAACGTATTACAATGTCTAGACATACAACGGAAGCTTTAACCCACCTCACAGTATGCAAAGACTCATAGCTATTAGGGATCGACCATTTAACCTGAAGGGGGTTATGTTTTTTTCTGGACAGAACAATTTATTTATTTTTTCACGTGTATCAACAAAATATTTTTTTTCTCAAAATTAACATTATTTTTTGGGGCAGAAAGCCTCCGTCAGAAAATTTTTTTTCATCATTTTGGCAGCGAAAATATTTTTTTCACATAAAATCAGATCCAGAATATTTTTTTAGAAAAAAAAAACATAACCCCCCCCCCCTTTTCAAGTTAAATGGTCGGTCCCTTATAGTCATGCTGTATACCAAACTTATGTCTGGAACACTGTTATAGAACGGGCATCTTTGTGTTTCTTCTTGACAATGGTTGTCTGAAGTTCCATAAAATTGTCTATTTAATTATGTTATTATACATATTTCACCCTTTTTATCATTATTGTTGACAATTTTATTGAATCTCAAACAACTGTGTTTTGACACATGTCACTGGACTTTTGTTGGTGTGGCGAAATATCAAACATTAGTCCGTAAAGTTCATAATTTTATTGCAGATATGTTGTGAAAATGTATAATTTAACAATTGTAGACAGCCATTCACAACGAAAATCGATTCATTCAGACTCGCTGACCGACTTGTTCCTCTTCACTTGTGCAGTTTGCTGCCAATCAATGCCAGTTTTTGATAAAAGCTGTTCGTCTATTTCCGACAACAATATATAAAAATACGGTGACTCATGGTGACTTCAAGATGAAGAACAACAACATTACTTTCTTTATTTTCTGTATTTGTAGAGACTTTGTCTCATGTGCATTTACTCGATATTCCTTTATTGTTGCTTATGTAAAACAATTCAATTCCACATTGCCGAAAACACTTGGTAATAGTCTATAACAATAAGAAAACATTACAGTTTGGAGTTACTTATACTATAGCAACAAAATGCCGATTATGCAATAAGTTTTAGGTCTATTGATGGTCACTTCCACAAGGTATTGAAAACCAGAAATCGAAATGTATGAGAGATGATGAATAAGAAATGCCTTAAAGATGTAAAAGTATGGCCAATATCCGCTAACAACACAGTTTTGCATGACCATCAGAAAAATATCCCCATTTATTACATTGTAGGGGTTTCAAATAACCAGGTTTCGGATGAGTATGTCCAATTGACAATTTGTGTCTGTTAAGGATGTATTCTCCTGAGGGGTCAAAATTTTCCTGCATCAAGTTTTTCCCGAAACCTATATTTCTAGAATACGAAGACCCTGAAAAAATCATTTTTAAAGAAAAAACCATATGTTCCTGTGCATATTTTTGTGCTATAATCATTTGAAAACCCCTATTTTAGTTAGTTTTGTGCAAATTTCATCAAATTTGGACTATTTTTGGGCCATTTTTTTGGTAAAAATATTGATTTCTACCATCAAATTTTCTGCAAAATTTCCACATTGTTAGATCTTGTTAATCTGAAGAAATATCACTAATACACAGCATATGTCCGTGATTAAATAACAAAGTTTTGTAAGAAAACTTTGCCTTTTTCGGTGAAATTCAAGACATCGTAGAATCTGCAAAATTCAACATTTTTCAAATTTTCCATCAACTTAACTGTCAAAACTTCACCATTTTTTGTTTTTAATAGATGGATAGTTATATCTTTAAGAACTTAGAAAAGAAATCATATGAATAAGTTGCATACTTTTCTTTAAAAAATATTCTTAATACCCCTACCCCAAAATACACCAAACAATGGGCAATTTTGGTAAAAAATAAGAATTTTTCATTTCTCAAAAACTACTTGTCGTAGGTACATAATTTTTTGACATCATTTGGAAGGATCATTATATAATATAAATCAATAACAATTTTGCACTCATTAGACATGTTAGACAAGTTTATAAAACTATTCATAAACGAGATTTCAACAAGACTGAAACCTCAGGAGAATACATCCTTAAGTGTAGATCGGGAACATATAACCAAAAACGCCTACAAGTACTACTATAATCAGCTAATGAAGCGCGATTGGGATACTTCTTAGTTTTGTTAAAGTTTCTGGACTTTACAGATTGTTTGCTCGTCAAATGATTGCTTTTCAAACCATCATCAATATTGTAAGCGATGAGCAAAAATGTAGACAAAGAGATATTCATAGAGATATTCATTGTTATAGTACTCGTAATCAGAATGCAGTCTCACTACTAATGACAAGAACGAGCCTGTACTCTGAATACGTAGTTACCATCTACTATTAAGACTTGGAATCTCTTACCAGACCAAGTAAGAAATAGTGGATCTATAAACATTTAAAAAAAATCTTAGTAAACGTGTCGTAAAACCCATATATCACTACTGTGGTTCCAGACTTGGTCAAATTCTACACGCTCGATTGAGAATGCAAAGTAGTAGTCTAAATTATCACTTACATCGTCGAAATCTTGTAAATGCTCCTTATTATACATGTTGGCAAGTTGAGACGGTCTCACACTTCTTACTTTATTGTTTAAACCACCAAGTTATTAGACAGAGATTTATTCATTCTATTCAAATACCGTTGGTTATAGATTCTGACTTGCTGCTATTTGGATCTGCGGAATTGAGCATCCGAGATAATCAGAATCTCTTCATTCAAACACAAAGGTTCATTTTAAGTAGCAAACGGTTCACCTAAACGCTGTATTTGAGTGCTGAGTAAAAATCTTATTTTTCAAATTGAATATCTATGGTTTACTTGATTTCACCTTCAAACACTACCATCCACCTGGTTCAGACATATTTTTTTCACATATCTATATACTGAAAATATATTTTTTTTGAGATCTTGACTCTCTGAGTAAACATGTTTCGTAAAATAATTTTGTTATGGAAACGGATTTATATCAAAGCTTTGGCTATGGTTTCCGGATTCCTTTTAACTATGTCAAAATGTCTTTGTAATGTGTATTGTGCTATTTGAATGTTATATTGTTATATGTGATTTAGTTAATAAAATATATTTACACCAAAAATGTTAGATGTTACCCATACCATTTAGCTGCGTTGTTCGTAATTATGTCACCCAGACAGTTGGCATGTTGTTATTCTATGTGTCTTCTGGTGGTTATTTTTGGATTATAATTCTTTTTTCAATATTTATTCTTCAGATAGGTTATTTTGCAATATACGATTTACATATTTACGGGATGACCAGCAGTTTGGAATGTTCTGCAAAGGTACTTGACTCGCTTATAGCCGACAACCTGGTTTTCGGTCTCATTGCGGATAGGAAGGTCATTAAATATTTTCCGTCAAAACTGATACGATCTTCACTTAGGTAATTTATCTAAAGACAATCAAGATATTACTCCTACTCTACTAATAGATGTCTTCATATTCGAAATTTAATGACTGGAACCGTAAGCAAGACTGTCGTGTCGGTAGGTTACTTTCCTTTTTAGAAAACATTTTATAAACGGAGTCAATGTCGTGACAAGAATTAAATATAAAAATGGTCTATTGCTTAATGTAATCAAATGAACGTTGTTATAAAATTTGATCAGTATAAGGACAAGTGCCTTCAATGAAATCATTTTCGGAAATGGCCGCTATTTCCAGATAAGCAACCTATTTACTTTATAAATTGAGGAATCAACTTCTCAATAGAATGCATAGTTGCAGAATTTGTTCATATTTTTTATAAATATTTTAAATAAAATGGATGGAAAAAAGTTATGCAAAATTCAAAACCACTGCTGTTTCCATTAAAATATATTACAATTTCAACTACCTTCGATTTCAACGAAAATGGATTTTTAGTATATTTCCAGGCTTCAATGATGATGGAATGATCCGAATGGCTGTCCGGAGTGACATCAGCTATTGATCACAACTGTTAGTCCTGTTTTTATTATTATTATTAATTTATTATTATTTTTTTTAAATAACATTTGGGTTCCTCTTTAAAAGGTAAATCATTGTGCTTTGCAATCGTTATGTTGTAGTTTACAACAACGACTGGAACAAGACTTAGAACTACATACCAGGTTGCCCTACATCTTTTTATAAATAGATAGACACCTTTGTATGACAAAATACTTCATCAAATGGAAAGGCGCAAGCGGCATATATAATAAAAACACAAACATATATGGTTTTATATATATTTAATAAGACGCTACAGTAATGATATCTCATAAATATCAACGAGATAGCATTGATTGATTTAATAAGCATGACAATTATTAATGAGATTTGTTCACACGTGTTTACATAAAACAAAATATCAGTTGAATATAGTCAACAATACTATAGAGACTCCACTCAATATTTGTATTTTCTTTTTCGGTGACGTCTGTGGCTCCCTCTATATTTAGATTTGTGTCTTCCATAACCGTTGGTTCCATGGCGGATTCCACCAATACTTGTAAAACTGTCACCGGTAAAACGGTCCTGAATCCCTGGATCTGTACCGAAACCTGCAGTATCCTGAATCAGATTAGCATCATTTCCGATTCCTGTAATAATATACAACTAATTCTGTAAGACTGTCGTTCTAAATTAATACTACGTTGAATGTAAACCTCCCTCGTGGATTTGTGGAAAATTTCAAAAATAAGAACAAACAAATGCAGTTGTATTTCCATGTTTTAGCTCCCAAAGTTAGCTCTCTTTAATGCTTAATTGTTGTTTCCTCTCACGGATTTGACTTTTCTACCGGATTTGACATGTTCAACACGGCGGGTTCTTATAAGAAGCAGGAGATGCTTACTCTACCGCTGCGCCTGATCTCGCCCATGGTTTTTATTGGGTCCGTGTTGTTTATCTTTGCACTTGTGTGTCGTACTCATGTAGTGTCTCTGTTTCTTCTTTTTTTTTCGATGTTGCCATTGTCCTTCGATTATTCGTTTTGGATTGACGGTTCGGTTCTCAGTTACTTTAAACCCATCTGATACCTTCTTAAAGTTCATTACTATAATGTTTTGTATCCAATGCCATAAATTGATGAAATTGATATCATACTTGAAAATTTAAAGCTTGTTTGAAGTTTTCCTTTGTTTTTTTTATTTTCCTCCCTCGCAGGGTTTTCTCCCGAGGCTGATGTTAAATGTTCAATTAATTTAATAAGACCTTTAAATACAAAAACGTCAAAGGGTCAGTTTAATATCAATTTAAACTGATAGCACATGTTTTAACATGCGTGCATCTGTTTATAAGGCGACACCTTGATGTTGTCATAGAAATTTCCATGTAACACATCTATATAGTTCTAAATTCTTTGGTCTTTCATGAAGTGTAACTACAATAAAGAGCCAACTTATCTGCTTCATGTCCGTGTCAACAAAAATGAATGAAATTTCAAAATGAAATAATCTCAAAAATCACATTCACTACCCATTTAATACTCTAAATATAAGAAATATGCTTTTTCCACTTAAAAGTATTTCCTACCTTTGCATTTATATTTCGCTTAGATATACTGTATTAAATACCATATGGTTGAACTTTTTCAGGATTTTTTTCTTGAGCATTGGGATATTTGACTTACCTTTGTTAAATTATTGATAGTATAACGCCTACCAAGCATGCACTAATCTTCCGTTCTTTCAGTAAATAATATATTCATATTGCATATTCATCATAATTAATGATTAAATGTATTTGTATATGTTCATATTTTAACCTTGAAAGTTTTTATTACATACCATTGTCATTGAACCCGTTGTCGAAGCCGTTGTCTCCAAATCCGTTATCAAAACCATTTTCTATTAGCCTGCCATTTGTTACCGAGCCACCTCCTACATTTCCCACTGGTGCGCCAAGTACGCCATCTGTTATGATGGGATCTTGTTGCATTTGGCCTCGTGAATTCCGGCTAACTGGTACTTGGAAAACGTTTCCGGCAGACCCGGAAGGTCCCACTGTATCAACGCCTACATCACCAACTGGTAATTCAGGAATAACTGGTTCACCTACGACACCTCGGGGTCCACGTGTTACATCTCCGCCTAATTGTTTCCTGTGTCGACGGCCTGTAATAAACATACTAGAATTAGTCTGTGGCAATTGTGTTCTTTGTTTAAAAAAATATTTAATTTAAAAATGAAGCCTATCAATGACAAGTCAAATGGCCATGCAAAACGGAATAAAATGGTATAGTATCCATTTGGGTTATGGAAATTCATCATGAATAGATAGCAGCGATTGTTAGGAAGTTGAGATGTACTGCTTTTAGATTCTGAGCATTTAATGCAAAGAAAGCAAAATACGGGACTTCTGAGTCGCGTTCGGTCCGGAATAAATTTCTGATACTATACGAAAAAAATCAATACGTTAATACATTGAATGGGAATTACTAATTAATGAACACTCTTGAGCTAAGGGTGGTTTATATTGAATCTGTTCTAGAGCGTTAGGTTAATTCTTTTAGTGAATTAAAATTCATTCAAAGAATTGTAATGTAGGAACAATTACTAGTATAAGTATGCACTTCAATTCATGAATATTTTGTTTTTTATGTGAAATATATTTCAATAGGTCAAGAATCCAATCACTCCGTCTTACTGATACTTTAAGTGATCGTTTCCGCCTTCAATTACACGAGAGTTCCTATCTCGGAAGTCCCGTATTACGATTATAATCCTATATGATGGCACAACGAAATATTGTGAGCGATTGATGGAGTTTCCTTAACTGCCAGTTTCTTTACGAAGCATTCAAAAGACACTATCGATTATACTATTGTACGGATCATGAAGGTGTGGGCATATCGAATGAGGAAAGAGGGATGACCACTTACCTGTGAAATTTTTTCATTCATCATACGAATTTTACGAAATTCATGCATCAGATCTTCTCCGAAATTGTTTTAACATGTCACCTTTTTATACACTATTATATCAAAATCAATTCAGATGCATTTTTATACTTTTGGATAAGATTCAGTATCTGAAATTGCAACTTGAATTCAATTTTAACAGATTTTCACAACTTTTGTAAGTTTTAGACAAGAATCGTTGCATAGAACCTCAAGAACAAAACATGTAACTGCCGTTTGAGAGGGAAAATGTTTATACACTAGCAACAAAAAATTGGTTTTGATTATTGGTGTTGCATATTTTAATTTTGTTCGTAGAAAGAACACATACCAGAGACTACCTTACTACATTTTCAACAACATTTGAGCATATTTTGAAAATGGCCTTATGTAGGAACAAAATTCAAGCTTTAATGGCCATACTTCTTTGCTATTGATTGGAACTTTTTGATAAAATAGTCCAATCCGGAATTGTACAGATTACTTAATTTCGATGAAGGAACAAACTTAAGATATTGTGTTGTATAGTCTCCTATTCATTCCATTATAATTACATTTCATGAATATTCATTTGAATTCCGTCAGTTTGATAGGTGAACATCTATCACGTGGTATATCAATGTGAAGTTGCAATTCCCATGAAACACATTTGACCACGTGTTAACGTGGCGGATGAATTTGTAAAAATAGAATCCCAATGTACATGATGTACTTTCCTGTAAGTAAAGTTGTTTTTTATATTTCGGGTTTAAAATGTAGTTATAAGAATTGAATGCATTATTTTGAAGTTTCATAGGGACTATGAAAGGGTTGACCGGGCGCACATTTTCAGCATGAAGCGCTGCCGCGCTTCATTAAAAATGTGCTTCGGTCAACCCTTTCATATCCCAATGAAACTTCAAAATAATGCATTCAATTCTTAAGAAATTGATAGATAATTAAAGAAAAAATGTCTCTAAAATCGAGGAACGGAAACATGTTTTGTCGTCAAAGAACACAAGACATCCTGATGAAAGACGTGTCTTTCATCACAATTAAAAACAAATAGAAAATAGCCGTCTCGTTTTCCGGATCCCTAAATATAATAAAGGTTTTGAGCTACGATATATTTTTTTCATAGTTTGATATTACATTAGATCTATTTATATCAAGCTTGTAGAGTTCAATCCCTCTGCATGTGCTTTTTTGGTGCGTAGCAAATGACACATATTCTCTTCATTTTACAGATCCCTACAACAGGATTTACCATGCATGTCAGTGATCCCAAGATGACCGGCGTCAAGGCTGAACCATAATAATTTCTGAAATGACCTTTCCCCATTCGACTAACGTTATAGGTACTTCTCATTCTTAAGGCTTGTGAGGATTTTTAAACAAACATTTATCAACCAATAAATGTTGTATTTTTCATCATATTTTTTATCTGTTCCACTTTTCATGACTGAGATACTGATCTTTGTAAGAAGAGACTTATAAAACACAGAGGTTTGAAAGTCAACAAAATGCTAGTGAAAATGCACCCTCATCGCGACTTTAATCGGAAATGTAAGCGATGGTATCTCAATCACGAAAAAACAAAACTGTTTTTACTCAGTAAAGTACCTATTGCAAGCCAATCTTATCAAAACTAGAAAAACTGTGAGCAAAGATCACTGATATATACCCCGCTCCCCCATTTGATATTCAATCAAATTAAATTCTGAAATAGGAGGTGCACATCTACATTATGTCACAAAGACTGTGTTTAAGTTTCATGAAAATCTATTCAGTGGTTCAGGAGGAGTAGCGGATAAAAGATGGGTATCCACTTGTAATGCAAAGGGCTAAGTCCATGTTTTGCTTTGTAAAACCCCTAAAATCAATCAAATCAAATTCTGAAATAGGAAGTGCACATCATCTTCATTGTGTCACAAAGACAGTGCTAAAGTTTCATAGAAATCTATTCAGAGGTTCAGGAGGAGTAACGGAAAAGTCATGGGTACCCACAAGTGTAACGCACTGAAGAACGGACGGACAACCGCATCACTAAAAAAGTATATAACCCACTTTTCAAGCGTGGGTATAATCATATCTATCAATTGTTCCTTACACTCACTTCATCGTAGATCTAACAACATCACATTCCATTTTCTCTTTTGATGACCTTTCAAATTAACCAATCAGATTACAGCTTTCAGGATTTTGGAAGCTTTGGACTATGAGTAAAACCCGAAGATTCATATAAGGTCATCATAAAAGAAAGTAGAATGGGATGCTGTTAGATCTACCATGCAGCAAGCGTAAGAAGCAATACCGGAATTTCGAGATAGGAACTCTCGAGTAATTGAAGGCGGGAACTATCTCCTCAAATATTAGTAAGAATGATGACTGGATTCTTGATCTATTGAAATAAATATATATTTACCATCTAAAACAAACTATATATGAAATTGAAGTGTACTTATAATTTGTCCTACATGACAATCATTGAAATAAATTTTAATTGACGAAAAACAAATAACCCGAAGCACTACAAATGGATTAAATATAAATCACCCTTAGCTCAACAGTGTTAATTAATTAGTGATTCCCTCTCAAGGAACTGATTGTTTTGGTTTTTTTTTTTTTTTTTTTTTTTTTTTTTTTTGCATAATACACAAAAAAATGTTTCCGGCAAGAATACACAAAAAAATGTTTCCGGCAAGAACACGACTCAAAAGTCCCTTATTGACAGATACAATTTAAATTAGATTGATTGCAAGCATAATGCTTTTAGTCTTCCACATAATATCATAAAAAACAATGAGAAGTTTCGAAAGTCAGTCGTCTAATTGATATCCCTAAACTTTGTATAGTTTTTAATGATAAGTGCCTGTCCTATTTTGATTTTTAAAGTTTTATTTAAATCGTTTATATGCGCTCATGTCTTATTAAGAAAAATAATTCAGATATCGATTAAGGCATGTGTTTATAGTGCCCACACCGCACTATTTTATTATACCAAGTTTTCTTGCAATTGACTCGATGAGTGCCCTGTGATTGTTTCTAAGTTGTAATTGTCTTTTGTCGGGTAATGGATGACAGCAGTTGTAAGAACACTTTGCCAGATAATTTTATGTTCGTTGACAACCTTGTATTCATATCTAATGAACAGCATGGATGTAGCGCTGTTCGACAATTAGCAATAAATATGCTCAAACCGGTGCAATTGGCCGTCTTGAACTTACTAAGAGGTATGAGCAAAGCTTATTGTTGGGAGACCTCATGGTGATCCCAAGATGAAGTAAGTGAGAACCGAATTATCAGTCAAAGAGCGAACAATCCATGGACAAAGGCAACATCGGAAACACTAAGAAACAAGGACACCACTTGAGTAAAGGGACAAAAAAGAAAAATGAAGACACACATACAGATGAACAACACGAATCCAATAAAAACCATGGGTGAGATTAGGTGTACCGGTAGAGTAAGCATCTCCTGCTTCTTATAAGACATCCGCCGTGTTGAACATGTCAACTCAGATAGAAAAGTCAAATCCGATAGAGGAAAAACAAACTTTAGTTGTAGAGGGAAAGATCTGTTGTCATGTGGGAAACAGATATCCCGTAACGATCCACATTATTGTGATGTCGGCCGTAAATCTTCTGTAGTGACGACTGTAAGACTTAAAGAACTACAATAAAAGCGTTCTTCCTTTGCTTGTTTTACAATGTATTTGTAGAAACTTTATCTCGTTTGTATTTACTATATATCGGTTAACTGGGCTAAATTCTAGTTTTAGAAGTGGTGCCATCAGAAATGATGGCCATCCCCGCACTTCACTGTTTGACCCAGAAAACAGAGCTCCACTGACAAGCTCACATGTGTCAAAATTGACATCTTGGGCCTCCTGTTTGCACCAAGACCACTATCAAAAATCTGAAAGCTTATTGCACATCTGCAGTCTACATTCTACAATTCTATAACAAAATTAAATCCCTAAATTCAAAAACTGTAGGAGGAGTTCCACTGCCAAGCTCATATGTGTCAAAATCGACTTCTTGGGCCTCTTGTTTGCACCAAGACCAATATAAAAATCCGAAAGCTTATTGCGCATCTACAGACTATATACATCAATTCTATAACAAAATTAAATCCATAAATTCAAAATTATGGGAGGAGTTCCACTAACAAGCTCACATGTGTCAAAATTGACATCTTGGGCCTCTTGTTTGCACCAAGAACAATATCAAAAATCCGAAAGCTTATTGCGCATCAGCAGACTATTTGCAACAATTCTATAACAAAATTAAATCCCTAAATCCAAAAATGAGGAAGGAGTTCCACTGACAAGGTCCATCTAACGGACAGACAATATCCCCGCATTTTCTTCAGAAAAGTGCGGGAATAAAAAGATGTTACAGAATAGACAAGAGGATTGAACCAAATTTGTTGTGACAAATAAGTTGCCTGAAAGCTGTATACCCGTGACATCTTAATTTTCCTTGATAGCTGTATGCCCATGACAACTTACTTTTCTTCCTTCTAGGACGTCGACTGTTTGATAGGATACCACCTGTGCGCGTAAAAGGTGTAGGGTCACATGAACATTGACAACCAGGATAACCAGCTATTCCGCCACTTCCTGATGGATAGTAGTCGTCTGTCCCTGTTAAATAAGACAATCTTATAAGTATAACATACAGGATAACCGGCTATCCCATCATTTCCTGATGGATAGTAGTCGTCTGTCCCGGAATTTGGACAATAACATGAAGACTGACAACCGAGATAACCGGCTATTCCACCACTTCTTGATGGATAGTAGGCGTCTGTCCCTGCAAACAGACAATCATATAAAGACTGACAAACAAAATAACCGGCTATTCAACAACTTCCTGAATCATAGTAGTTCTCTGTCCCTGTAAAAAAAGACAATAAAAGTAATACGGACAACCAGGATAGTCGGCTATACCACCATTTCCTGTTGGATAGTAGTCGTCTGACCCTACAAAATAGTGACGACTACATGAAAATTGACTGTCAGGATAATCAGCTATTATATTTATCGAGTTTGTTGAATGGACATTTCGTCAAACATCGATATCCCAAGGAGCAGTAATTGTGCACCCTTGTTTACCGATTCAGTTGTACATACGTATAAACGCAAATGCTTAGAATGATCTTCTAGGAAGACAGAAAGGAAACAAGAAATAAGTAAGTTCTTAATTTCACTTTTCGATATAGTGACATTGTTTTTTTTCTCATTCAATAATCATTTTTTAATGTGAACTTACATCTTATATATTCAAGTCATTTGGAAAGTAAAGACACTACAGAAACTAAAAAGTTGGCTGAATACTTTTTTTTCTGGTTCCCTCAAAGTTGACTAAAACTAAACTTTATGACAATCATGATGATTTTACATTTCATATCGTAAATTTCCCATTGCTGATTCTAACATTACTTTATATGTATTTATCTCAGCTGAAAGAGTATACTAGTACTCGTAATATGATGACTAAATTCACAATCAAATGTTCCTGACTTACCAGGAAACTAACCGTCCAGTGATGTTAGGAACAACACTAGTAATTAACAACCAGATAGTTCCCTTTTGCCATCCCGAATTGATTTATTAGTATTAGGGATGTCAACTCGAACGAAAATCAATACTCGAGTACTCGAAAGTTTAATCGAGCGAGTACTCGAGTAATCGCTCGGTCAAAAGGTTTCATGATAATATCGGTAGAACATGCGACTGATGATTTCAACCAGTATTTTTTCTAAACTACATTAAATATCATTAAATTCATGTTTTGATTATCAACAACAAAGCAATCAGTGTTTAATTAATAGCTCGCATTTTTGATTGTTTACAATTCAATACAGATCAATGTATTAAGTGGAGAGATAACAAAGATAATTTCACGTAATTTATATGTTAATTAAATTGACAGGTGAACGGAATAAGCCATAACAAGGGACCTTTGATGTAACACATGCTTCAACAAAACAGTTTCGATCAGTGCTTGGAGAAAGTCTTTTGTTTTTTTTGTTGTTTTTTTTTCTTTAAAACTAAATAATAAAATACCGAAGTTATCTGCATATGGCAACTTATGTCTCTTCAATTACAGATAAAATGCAAAACATTTGGAAGACCATAAATGAAATAAACAGTTCCCAATAAGTTAGAATTCAGTTTTTTCCCATCTGAAATGTGTCTAAAATATAACTAAAAGTAAAATTCGGTGGCTATAATAACAAATCATCATACTAATCACGGATATGGGCCTCATCAAAATAGAAATCTGAGTACTCGAGTACCATTTTACTAATCGATACTCGGTACGTCCGAGCGATACTCGAGTACTCGAGTATTCGTTGACATCCCTAATTAGTATGATATAACAATGGAGAGTTTATAGCATTGACTTGGTTCATTCGAATAGACGAATTAGACTTATTCCTCTCTCAGGTTATAACTATGGACACATCTTGTTTTAGACGTAGAATAATGCATGCATAGTTACAGGACTGCTTTCGGACTTTGAGTGAACATGTTACTATATACGTGGTTAAATTAGTCATATGAACACTTTTGACATAATTCGCATGATGCATATGGTACATTGTCCTTCGACTAACAAATTATTAAGTGGCACTTTGAGGAAAAAACGCAGACTTTTGATGTTTGATTTGAATCAAGTTGACTAAGGAAACGTCATTTTGATAGATAGAAGTTCTGTGTTATTTTGTCTTCTATAGTTATCAGCGTCCAAAATGTAGTTACATTGTACAGTGAAAAGTATGGGAAATTTTCCCGCCATCTTTTTTTTCTCTATAACACAGGCAAAAATTATCTCGAGACATAACACATGTTCGAATGTAAAAACGTTTTGAGATGTGTTTTTATGACCAAATGAATACAACTAAGCCAAAAAATACAGAATCTAAATTTTTTGATGTGGCTGGTTCTTAGCTGGAATACTACTTAATTTTGTGTCCAAAAAAGCACAACTTAATAAGTAATTGAAAAACTTAGTTTTAGAAACGAAATTGACCAAAATATCTGGTATTTAAGACATATACTTACAATAATTCGTTGCTTCAGATATCCAAGCCAATAGTATCACATTTATCAGTACATTATACATCATTCAGCCTAAAATACAAAACAAAAACAAATACTTATTTCATGTATAGAGAAATTTGTCTTTGATAGTACTACCTGCATTATGTTTTCAAGGTTATGGTTTTCCTTTAGAAGCTTTTCATGTTGCATTACTGTGGCTTTTCTGACAAAACATGTACAAAGAATAATATGTAATAAGACGGATAACAGGAAATATCTGATGACATGCTAGGGAACTACACAAAAAACACATAAGACTAAAGACAAACGTAAACTACAATAGGAACTCATCCGGATTGGTACCAGGACTAGCAAAAGCCAACGGCAGGGTTAAACCGATTTATTTACACTCAAACCTGCCCCTTTATCTATCCCGTATCCCTATAATATAATACAGTTACAAATAAAACCCAATACAGATAGACTACTAACTCAATAATCACAATCTTGAAAGGAGAGAAAATGAATTATTTTGAGAGATGGTCAATGGGGGCTTGCCACTTATCTGCCGGATAGCTCAAGAGCATAGTCTGCTGGTAAAAAACTGTCGCACTGCGGAAGAAAAATCAAACTCAAAACTTCACGATGGGTTTGGTAAAGAAACATCATATACTAGTATTTCAGTGGACATCGGCCGTATCAGTGAGAGGCCAGTAGTTATGTAAAATGTTCAGGTTACTAGATCTCAAAGCTTATTTAACGGATGCAAGCAGAATTTCTTGTCGATATATGCATGCGGAATAAGAAATAAGGGCTTATGAATTTAATCAAAGCAAACTTTCAAAACAAAACAAAATATTCGATTTCCAAAAATATAACTTTTAACGTTGGAAAGATTGAAATTTTTTTTAAACATATAGTGTGACATATGATGTGACTTTTCTTTAAACTGTTAATACACAAATTATGTGCAAAATATCATTAAAGTGCCTCATTGATAATGTAACTTTAAAGGAGAAAATAAACGCCTAAAGACCTGTTCTTGGATTAATATATAACTGGTTGATGAATTCGGCAGTCTCAGAAAGCGCATAAACCTTAACTTATTTGCCAAGTTAAAACAGGATAATTGTTCTTTATACTCAGTTTAAACTTCATTTATTCAACAACATTGACAGCACATATTACAAACACAATAACAATAATGTTGGATTGAGAAACAAGGCTAAGCCTCATGTTTAACTCTCTCCATATACTCCTTTATACTTGACTGATGGTTTGTCTCTATTCAAATGAGAACATGTAAAATCAGAGAGTTCTAAATAAATGAGGGTATCAACAAAATTACCGAACACAATTGTAAAGAACCGAAACCCAAATATTTAGACATCTATAAGTCATACAGAGCTTTATGATAACCTTTCAATCAATGTTTAAATTTAGAACTAAATAATTTACATTTGTACAGATGATTTTTTTGACAACTGGTGTCTCTTCAATAACAATATTACCGAACTAAATCGTCAAGAGCCGGTATAATAAGGGCAAAAAAAGACAAAGCAGGCGCGCAAAACTGTCAAAGTGGTCCTACCTAGCATAAACATTGTAAGAGAAATGGTCGGTCAAACCGCTTCCATGGCGGTAGTGTTCGGTAGCAGCTCAACAGCAATTGCTTTTGAAGATCGTAAACAGTGTAAAGACATGTTCACCCCAATACTAAGTAAAAATCAATCTTGATCACAGTTCCACAGGGGACTGTAAATCGGGAAATTTTGGTCATGGTTTTATTTTGGCCTATTTTGGCACCTAAATGCTAAGTGCCAAAATTAAACACACCAAAATATTTCACATCAAAAATTTCCCGGCAAAATAAAAACAATACGTTTGTCGAAAGCCGATTGCAAAACTTGTGACGTTCCCCAGAGTGTGTACATTACGTCTAGTATCACTGTTACATTAACATAATTTTGAGCTAAAATGTGCTCAAGTAATTTTCTCTTTTGAAATTAAAAATCGAGGACCAAAAATAACCAAAATAAAACACACTTTACATCAAAAGTGGCCAAAATAGACTTACTGCTATGCAAAAGTGAACAAAGTTTCACAGACAAAAATACCCCTCCCGTTTTTTGTTATAAAAAGGCAAAAAAATAACACGAAATTTTCCCGATTTACGATAACTATTAATCGTATGAGGAGAAGCGATAACCATGTTAAACGAGAAAGGTTGCACGTTCGGTGCTACCTCACGCTTAACGAATCAATGGTCAAGCGACTGGCAAAAATTTCATTTCAACGAGATGTACTTTTACACTCCAAGCCGACATCTGAAAGACTGTCCCCACATGAACTGATTAACACTACGAAAGACTGCGCACGTAGTACGTAGATCGACTGATTTGACACTGCTCTTGGAAGAATTTACATTTAATTCAAACCAATCAAATTGTAAAATCTTATTACTGATGTCAATCAATTATTCTACAAACATCATCTTTTTGGTCTGCTGTCTGTAAACGTATATTTATTTCACAGCAGGTGGCCTTTCAGGACGTCGGCTTGGGGTGTAAAAGTACATTGGTTTTGCCACTCGCCTGACCGATGCAATAAATCGAAACGTTTATAAAAACTGAACTAACAAATAAGATCTAAATAGAAATCTAAAATCCTAAGGATAGGGCTTGGCACGAGGAAGATATTCCATAGTTTTAAATAAAATTTCAAAAATGTTTAGGTTAAAGAAATAACAATGTTTCCGATCAAATGTTTAACTGTAACATATCTATGAAATGAATTTTATAAAAATCCATTTTTTTCTGATACAAAACTGTTTTTATATTTTCGTCAATGTTGTGTTAAGCAAAACCCCTCCCAAATCAAAAAGCGGACATTTATTAAGACAACCTTGTCCTGACTGTAATGTAAAAATAAAAGAATTTCTTTTGAAAAGTAACAATTAAAAAAAATGTAATTGTGCAATATAATAGGAAAATGCAGTTTTCGAACTTATTTTCTCAAAACTGTAACTCATCTTATTTTTGCATAAAAACACTTACCCTTTTCCGACAACTGATGGCAAAAAAATGTAGACGTTTTTCTGTAGCATTCTAGTTTTATACTTAAACATCGTTTACGCATCAGAATGATTAATATAAATAATTATAACCACTTAGTTTTTATAGATGGACACGCGACTATACATGGTCAGTTTGGTCATCCTTGCTCTAGTTTTTTTCTTCTACCTGGTAAAAAAGGAAAAGAACTACATTAACTAACAAGTAATATAGCCTATTAAAACTTGTAATTGATCAAAGAAAGGCATTAATGTACATATGTGTGGTCACGTGGTCAAACTCTGCAGCATCAAGGTTAATATATTTTATTTTGAGCTAATATAAATCCCACAATAAAATGTTAGCTGTAATTAAATTATTTTGCAATAGAAATATAATTACCATTACAGTTCATTATTCGGACATGCAATTAAATGCAAAACAACTTACGAAAACATGAAGATACGCAGTATAGAGTTTGAACCGAAAAATGGTTAGCAAGAATGCAGCAAAAATTAAAAAAACAAGAGATACAAAAAGCAAGGACAAAGTTACTATAATTCTTCCAGTATAAATATGCTGTAAATACATAAATGACAATTGAACATGATAAAAGATGAAACAAATACCAGTCGACAAGCCCTTTAAGGGCCCTGAAGTGAGATAATTTAATGTACCTTTACCAAGTACAAAAATACCCAAGTCGAATCAAATCATATGGAAAGCTTAATATAGTCAAAAAGAAGTAATCATCACTAAAGCTATCGAAAAAGGTTTGGCTACTCTGTCTTTTTGCTGACATTTTTTTATAGAATTAATACATCCAAAGCAAAAAAGGGTGGAGAAAGGGGAAAAAAACATAACTAAAATTTAACACAAATTGAGACAGTAAAACAAAGGCAAACAAGTTAACAAGTTAACAAAAAGGATCAAGAACACTAAAAAACTAAAGCACTTTGTGAATCCCGAAAAATACTTTTAAAGGTATCATCAGGATCTCTGCCAGGGTAGGCATGATCTGTTCCTCATGTGGCACCCATCACACTGCCAATGAAAAATCCGGATTTGCCATAGTCTGTATTTGTCATTCAATATTCATCTACTGAAAATTTCTTTTCTGAATAGAAACATCAAAACGACCTTAATACTTCTGAAGTAACAATTACAATCAAAGTACTGAAGTACTGTTTACTCGCAGTTCCGTTGGCATGAGTAAGCATATCTCCAAAATGAATGATGTTCCGGTATTATATAAAAAAAAATAAGATTAATGTGAATATTGTTTTGACCAAACTCTTTTTACTTTTTTATTTTGTAGCCTATAAAGTCCATTTTGTAAACTTTTGTGTAGGCCTGTCCTTATGCAAGATATCTGTGGAAACCTCTTGATAATTTCTGAACCAAAGCTCTAATTTAACTCTTATTAATTTATGCAGACGAACTAACACATTATGTCTAAGATCTTGCCCTAAACCAATCTCTTCCTATACATTAAGGCATTCGACATATCTTCAGCTGAAGCTGTATTGGTCAGCTTGATTCATCGATATTCCAATATCAAGATCTGATACAGTATATGGAAAGAATTGAAATTTACTACTAAAAGACACTCATTGCGAGCAAAGATAATTGATGTATGTAATGTAAATGCTTATTGCTCATTCTTAAAATCCGTGGTGAGTCAAAAATAAAAAACAACATTTTTAGCATTGTTGTGCTGCTTGATTTGCATATATTCATATTTTGAAAACAGTATAACTGATCGTATATTATAATTTATTAAGAGGTAGATATTATAAAATATACAGAGAACAGCGTTTTTATATTTCAATGTCACGAATTAGGAACATTCTTTTTCATTGTGCAAAAAAATAAAGAAAGGATTTTTTTTTTAACCTAATAAACTGATAATTTTAAACTTACGACCAAGATGGTACAGTTTCAGTAAAGTGAAATGTTATTTCTATGGCAATTCTCATTAACGCTATAATATTGTACATAATTGTCAACTCTAAATGAAATAAGATCAATTTCAAAATTCATTTTTGTTTAAAAGAGCATTTTTTAAGCTCCTAATTATGTAACCTTGTAAGGGCATATTTGTCATGATGACATGTAAACAACGATGTTTTCACAGAAAAAAAAATAAAAACAATTCTAACCATTTCAACTTCTAGTAGTAACACTGCGACTCCTAAGATAATATTCACTGTCTTATTTATCAATGGCAATACAAATTTTAATGTACTGCTAGCCCAGTTTATTACCTTTAATGCGTCTGAATCCTAGAATCTCCATCTGATCTAATCATGCATGAAAGTATCGATAATATGCCCTTTATGAATTTGTGAATTTGTATGCCACTCGTCTCGACATGCTGTCAATTGCTTTTGTTGCATGCCAAATTTAAATTAACCCCATTCAGTCCTACAGATGTTTATGTTACATATCTTAATACCATGAATACCGAAAAAACTATCATCTGGCTAATTCTTCAGGGTTTGAGATGGGGACACTGCACAAAACAACTAAAGGTAATCATAAATCTGGGACTAATATATTGACCAATATATTAGTCCCAGTCATAAATGAACAAATAATCTTGAAATGAAGGACCAAAGATCGTGGTAAAAATTGAGCTGAAAATACAATTCGCGATAAAATATGTGTTTCAATGCAGTGAATAGAATACCGTCAATGAAAAAACTTTCACCACAGTAGTAAGCTGCACACGGTCGGAGCTGCATAAATATTATACCAGATTATAACTTTACACTATCATGCCACTTGAATAATATATCTAGGTATATTGATATAACTTTTTCGTTACAATCGAAAAGGTGCACTTATTG
>MJUU01041757.1:26031-83584 GCA_002080025.1 Modiolus philippinarum | reverse complement strand
CAACACCAAAGATTGTGGTTAATTTGCATTAACAACTTTATATACGGATTGTATGTAATAATAACAAAGTACCGAATTCACTGAAATCTGTAAAGTTTGACATTTCCATACGAATTGGCACAAATATACCTAAAAATATTGTCGTATATCCTAAGTGGATATTATGTAAAAACAAATACCCTTTCTCTAATGATATTTCAAGTTTAAACCAGTTTTGACCCGTTAGATAAATTTTCTTTATTCTACGTATGTTGAATAAAGCCCCGTGCTATTTCCCGCCAAATCTATTCGGAAAACAATTCTCGGTGTTTATCATCTATCATTAGAGAAAAAGATTACACCACTTTATCCCGTTAATTACCATATTTTATCCACTCTCGATAGTTAAATTTAAAAATTTTTAAATGCTCGGCAAGCCTCGCAATTAAAATTTTAAAATTTAACTATCTCTAGTGGATAAAATATGGTAATGAACGGGATCTTGTGGTGTCATATATATATACACGCTCTTTATTTACAATAAATCAGATATAAAATTAATTAATAATCAAACCACCTTCATCTGACCAGCCTGCATAATTTATATACAATTTTAACAGCCTTTCCCGTCGTCGTTATAAATCAAAGGTGAGTGACAGACGCTGTTTGAAGACAGATGATATGGGCGGTACTATTTTGTTATTTATCCGCGTTGCTCGTTGATCCTTCCGCAGTTGAAATGCATTATTCCCCAATATAATCCCAAATGTTGGTGTTAGATATATCATTTCATTCCGGATAATTTCTAAAGTGTATGGTTGAATTTGGACTGGTTTTACTTACTTATTGCTTTCAAGAATGCAAATGCAAGAAATCAATGATTACTAGGAGTGTATGATATTTTAAATATAGTGTGTTATTTAACCCGGTGGATTTCTCGTACTATCGTCCTGTGTGACAGCTTAACCCGCAGAAAACTGCGAGTAAAAATGGTTGAACATAAATGTGGTGTATAACTACAGGCACGACAATAGCGAATGATTTGTGAAATGTAGACCCCATGTAAGAGGATGTCCATAGAAAAGTCAGGAAGTGGCTGGCACATGCTCGGTTTTAAATTACGACAAAGAATTTAGAGCAATGAATTATGTAGAAAGCACTAAAATATGAAATTGGGGGAGATAACTGCTTGACTTATACACAATTTAGTTCTTTGTTAAGGAATTTTAATATCATATTTTGAGCCATCCATAGTAGATATGAAAAATTGTCTCTTTGTTTAGACATTTGTATAGGTTCAGCTTTGGAACGGAAAATGCAAAAATTCAGTGGGATCAATGTTGCCATGTGCCAGTCATAATACAGGATCTGCTTGATTTCTTCATTGACACCCTCTTGAAATGTCGCGACAAGGACAAATACCTGAAGAAGCATTGGAAGCAAGGGGATAATTCCTATCGATCTAAATTAAGGAGGTTCGCTCCTCATGTTTTGGGATTTCTGTCAGATTTTCGGATTACTCTAGTTTTATCCATTTTGAGCATTATAATTTTTTGCCCATTGATCCCCTTATTTTTTCCATAATTTCATTTAAAACTTCTTTGTGAGCATTCTGTAAACTTTTCATTGAATTCTATTTATTCTGTCACATTTATTCATGGTGAAACCTTGTTAATATTAATCCTATGAAAAATCAGAGGAGTTCAATTTCCCGCCAAATTGTCAATCACATAAATCTGAAAAACACGATCATCAACCTATCAATTTTCTTCTCTTAAATTACTTCTTTTTTAATTTTCTAACAAAAAATCATGTTTATTTGAAATCCTATTTATTTTCAAATTGAGTAGCGAACCCCCTTAAGGCTTATCATTGACAGACAGAACAAACAACACAAGTTAGGGTTGCAAAATATAGAATTATTTGAAATAAATGGTATTGCTGAAAAGATATAAGAAAAATTTACAATCAAAACTACTGGAAGCTAATTTAGATGAATCTCGCACTTTGATTCTATCAAAAGGTCAAGCAAACTGTACCAAAAATTAAAGAATCACAAAAAATATTGCAAAAAAGAATATACACAAGTCAAACAATGCCTATATTTTAATGATCAATATATGTGTCAAAAACTTGAAGGGCCAGAAGAAAAGCAAATTAATTTAAACTACATTGCTAAATAAATGATTTTGTGACTTGGAAGGATATAGTGAAATCTAGCAGTAAGGTGAAGGGATTCTTTTTTCTTTCAAAGCAATGAAGCAAATTCAACCAAACTTTACATAAATGATGTAAAGAAGGTTCTTAACAAAGATTGCTCATTTCGTTATAAAATTGGATAAAAAGCATGGTGGCCACCATAGAAGAATATTTAAAATTGGACCTTATGGGAAAATATCTGCTCTGAAACTATTTGGGCAACTTATCTAAAGTTTATTGAATAGCAAAATACCGAAGTTACTGTTAATGAAATAATGTATGAAAGATTCTTTACAAATATTGCTCTTTCTGGTCCAATGTGACAGAAAACATGGCCATCAGCGCTGCTTGGGCCCTATGAAAAAGGCATACATTCATATTCTTCTCTCAATCCTCTGAATCAGATTCAACAAAACTTTACAAAAATCATATATGAATAACTAAATACCGAAGTAACTGATATATGATAGATCCTTAACAAAGATTGCTCAATTCATCCAAATCTAATAAAAACATGTCTGCCAGCACGGAACATAGTTTAACATCGGACCCTTTGGGAAAATCATAGGCTCTTCTCTTCAGTTAGAGTTCATACTGCCGGTGTTTTTTTTTTCCGAAAACCGATTTTATTGAATTTGCAATATCCAAATTTTACAAAATTTTGTTTACAACTAAGGAGTATTTCCCTAATGCATAGCTCTGTCTTTAGCTGATTTTTTGCTTTTCTATTTAGTTCCTATTGGTTATCTGATCTCTATAAGATTTTTATAAAGTGCCCACATCTCTTTGATACCAAGTTTTCTTGCTATCGACTTGATGAATGTCATGCGTTTGTCTATATCCTGTATATTGCAATTCTCCATTAGTTTCAGACACTGGTGCTATTGTCAGGCAACGGACGACAGTGATTGTAAGTACAATTTTCCAGTTTAATTACCAGAAAAGACATGTATGTAGCGTTGTTCAACAGTAAAAAAAAGAATTCCGATCAAACCGTTGCTAGAGGCCGTCTTGAACTTACTTTGAGGTACGAGCAAATATGAAAAAGAAAGGAAATGGGGTAAAAGTCAAGGAGACAACATAACATATCCAGGTTAAAACGACCCAAAACAAAGCATCTAGGGCATGTAGGGGTCACCGTACGGTCTTCAACACAGTGAGGAATCTAACACCATATAGCAAGCCCTAAATGGCCTCAAAATGGTTAAAAAGGTGAATAAATCAATGGAAACAAACCACATCCTATAACCCAAATATCAAGAAACTAAAATTTTATAAGAAGACAAGGACAAGCCAATGACCAACATATTCCTGACTTAGGACAGGCGCAAAAATTGCGATGGGCTTCATTGTCGAAGGCCTCATGGTGACTTTAAGATGAAGAACAGCAATGTAAGCGTTGTTCCTTTGCTTGTTTTTCTATGTATTTGTAGAGACTTTGTCCCATGTGCATTCACTCCATATACTTTCATTCATTATCTACGACTGGAGTTTGTCCCTCCTGCAGTGTCGAGTCCGTAAAAAGATTCCCCGTGCGTGAGATGAATGCTCTCTAGTTATTTCAGTTATGGTGTACTTGTTTGTGAGACAATTTCCCATATGGATAAACTATCATTCTTTCAAACTTTGGCATTTATTTTTGAAATTTCGAAATGTAATTCTTACCACCTGTTTAAAGTGCCTACATCTCAGTATTTTATAATGCCAAGTTTTCTTACAATCGACTTGATGAGTGCCCTGTGTTTTTCTATATGTTGTAATCATCCACTATCATACGATACTAGTGCTTTTGTCGGGCAACGGATGGCAGGGATCGTAAAAGCACTTTGCCAGTTAATGTTTTTTTTACAATCTCTCATCCGTGACTAGAAAAGACATAGATGTAGCGTTGCTCGACAATTAACAATGAATCTCACTCAAACTGGTGCTAGNATGCTTAAACCGCAAGCAACGTAAAAAATGTGAGTGAACTAAGACCTCATTAAAAATCTAGCCCGTTTTACCCGTCTCAACTGTAGTGAATAACAAATCTTACATGTTTGTTTTTTTCTATAGTGCCGTAGGTAGTAGTTAACTATGGGAAAAAATCTGCGGTTTTCAAAAAACGTTTTTTGAAAACCGCAGATTTTTCCCCATAGTTAACTACTCCTAAATGGCTTCCATAAACGTCATATAGAAATTTGTAAGTATTCTTATGAACAAAAAAACAGAGACAAGGTGTAAATGCTCATGAGACAAAATCCCTAAAAATACCTAATAAGATTAAGCAAATGGAACAACACTTGTATCGTTGTTCTGTATCTTGAAGTCAACATCAGGTCTTTAACATTGAGCTGACAGTTATAGCTCATGATAAGTTAATGCCGGTACCTATTTCCGGTTTGAGTGGAATTCACTTGCTAGATTTCGAAAACTACTACATCCATGTTTTCCATGGCCATGAAAGCGGGATCGTCAACAAACATTATCATATGTTGCCTGACAAAGGAACAAAAAGATGATACAAAATATAAAGATAATAAGGCATTAATAAAATTGATCTTTAAAAAACCGGCAATACGGACATTATTACGTACAGATGGTAAGAATAATAGCTTACTTTAAAGAAAATAAAAATGTCAAAATGTTTTGGATATGCATTTATATTAAATGCTCTCACATTAACTAGTACACTATAAAGAGCATAATGCATTTAATCAAGAGACCTTTCTACAGACATGTATGTCTTTTACAAGTTTTGAGAGAGTTATTATTTTTAACTTATATCAATCCGGCAAAATTTAGTGTTTAGATAACAATATTGATATTTGACATTTCTCTTAATCTTTATTTTCAGTTTAAGGCAGATCGAGTAAAATTGGAATTTTTTGACAGAAGTTTATTTTTTATGATATTTGTAGTTCTAAACCTATATGTTTTGAAAATGGTATGCATCCAATCATATTGTTTTGATACCACGCTTTGAAAACTGGACCACAATCGCTGTTTTTCAGCAACATTCACAAAGACTATTTAGGGAACTGCTATCTGTTTAAGTTTCAGATGAAATAACTGTAAGACGGGTATTTTTTTTATTTGAGAGAGATAAACTTAAGTTAACTAATGACCTAAAAATCTACGAGGGTTGTCCGTAAAGTTCGTGGATAATCTAGATAAAAATTGCTAAATAACGAGAATGTATACGAAACTAATATTTTCAGTTACAATGTGTTTTACTGCATTAGTATGCAAAATATCATCGCAATCAAAGCACTAGTAATTATTTTTCTGTCGGAACAAAACAGACTAATGTTATACACCCGGAGCACAGACATCTAAAATGCTGACGTTGTCTGACGTCCTAATCTTTGAGGTTAACATTTTAAGAAGAAGTCACAATTCAACAAATTTGGAATGTTTGCAGTTTCCCATCTCCAAAATATTGAGCGCATTTTATATAATTTCTTGTGCGGAAAAGTTATCAATTTTGAACCACTTGCAAATTTCATTAACTGATAGTCGGTAATAATGGTTAGATACATCCTGGAACTTACGTCTCCGCCTGACCAAAAACGTCACGTTTTCTAGAATTTCTTATTTCTATTTTGCCATGAGACATTTCAAGCTATGTTAATTTGTCATTTCAAGTCCTTGGAAGTTGAAATTTGGCAATTTTGATGTTTAACATAATATAAACATCGAAGTGTCATTTTCATTTCAATATTCAATAAATTTAAAAATAATTAGTTTTAGATACTACGTCTGATATGTACTATTCTGTTGCTCCGGGTCATTATTCCGGGGATTTTTACGAAGACAGATTTGCAAGTTTGCATGCAAAATTGGATGAAAATTTATATATTCAAATTCCTATATGTTTAAGGTTTACGAATATGTAAAATATAAATATGTAAAACGCTGCTTTTATTTTTATTTATACTTGTCCACGAACTTTACGGACAACCCTCGTAAAGGTTACTGTTTGATTATAGATTGTTTAAATCAAGTATATTCCGCATCTGGTTTGTGTTTAACAAGACATGTATGCATCGATCGAATATGTCTTGTATTTGTGTCGATCTATCTTGAAAAGAACAATTATTGTGTGTTGTAATGCACTTTTTATACAATGCACTTTGGAAGAAATGCTTTAACTTGGAAGTTCCTACACAAAAGATAACAGGAAACACCTGCAATGACCGGAAATCACAATCAAATGCCACAATCCACAATGTAACTACACAAGAAAACACCAATAAAAAGAAAAAAAAAGACAAAATAAAACAACAACAGGAACTCGGGACAGTAGGATTTGGTACTGGCACTAGCAAAGCTAGCATAGAATGAAAAGGGTTTATGGGTATCCAAACCTCGCCTTCCCTGTAACATTTCCCTATTGTGTAATAAATACTAGTAAACGAACAAAACCCAACACAAGTAGACCACTAACACTTGTATCTTTTACCATGTTTACTGCCGGTTGATTTATTTTTAAATGTTAATTGAAAAAACATGTAAATGTCACCCTTATTTTATAATTCGAGGTCGAAGAGCCATGTTGGTAAATATTTTGAAATGTAATTAAAAAAAACTCAACAAAACATACATCGCAAGTCATTTAAAAAGTTTTCAGTGAATCTTTGATGACTAGCAGCCACCATGACTGATGACAATAAATGATGAAAAAAACTTACGTCATCCTCTGGTTATGGTGAACTAATTTAGAGTATTGACTTTTAGATTTGCTTAAAAATTCATTCTCACTGCAATGTAATGCAATGAAATCTACTCCATATTGTGCTTTGATATTCTTATTTTCGTTGTCTTTGCACCGATGCCTAACGACGGAGATGGGTAAAATTGTGCTTATCATCATATATACATACATTTGTAGTCATTTAGCAGATTATGTTGGAGATAATACTGTTGGTGATGTCACTTTTAAGTATCAGTCTCCTGTTCTATGTAGATGGGAAACAACATGCCTCTGGGTTTGTATATTTTATTGCCATGTAGTCTATTTATTGTCAATGTCATGTAATATTGCCTTATATGATAATTACGTTTGATAATTGAGTAGTTCAACCCCTGAACTATACTGAGAAACTTTATATTCTTTCCGCCTGACATTTATTGGTTTGCTGTGGATACTTTTTTTATATAAAATAAATGTAAAGATTCATAAATTCTAACTTAGATAGATATATCGATCGAATAAAATTTTTAAATCAAAACTGCATTCATATTGTGCTTTTGAAATGACGAACTTTGCAGGAGTTGGGAGCTATTTTGTAAAAACTAGAAAAACTTTGAGCAAAGCTCACTAATAAATATCCCTTGCAACCCCATTTGATTCCAGAAATTCAAAATTAATCAAAACAAATTCTGAAATACAGAGCACATCTTTATTACGTCATAAAAACTGTGTAAAAGTTTCATGAAAATATATTCAATGGTTCAGGAGGAGTCATGAATAAAAGATATGTACCTGCTTTTAATATAATGGTCGAGTCCATGTTTTTCTTTTGGGAACCCAAAAAATAAATCAAATCAAATTCCGAAATTCTGCAAATCTACATTATGTCACAGAGACTGTGTTAAAGTTTCATGAAAATCTTCAGTGGTTAGGTGGAATAGCAAATAAGGAATTGGTATCCACTTGGTATGTAATGGTCAAGTCCATGTTTTGCTATAGGAAACCCCAGAAACCAAGAAAATCGAATTATGGATTAGAAGGTGCACATCTACATAATGTCATAAATACTATGTTGAAGTTTCATGGAAATCTCTTCAGTGGTTCAGCAGGAGTAGCGGATAAGAGATGCGTACCCACTTGTAATATTATGACAAAGTCCATGTTTTGCTATGGGAAACACCCACAATCAATCAAATAAAATTTTGAAATAGAAGGTGCACATCTACATTATGTCATAAATTTTATATTGTGTTAAAGTTTCATAAAAATCTCTTTGGTGGTCAGGAGGAGCTAATAGAGATGGGTACCCACTTAAAATGAAATCGCTACGTCCATGTTGTGAAATGGGAAACCCCAAAAATCAATCAAATCAAATTCTGAAATACAAGGTGCACATCTGCATTATGTCATAGAGACTGCGTTAAAGCTTCAGGAAAATCTCTTAAGAGGTTCAGGAGGAGTAGCGGATAAGAGATGGTTACCCTCATGTGTAACGGAGGGATGGAAAGACGGAGGGAAGGACAAACTCATCACTATATACCCCCCACTTATCAAGCGGGGGTATAAAAAGGAAAACTGCATTTTGATTGTGGGGATATTTTACAAAATTTGTTAAACAGGCTTTCCTCACCGTTCATTGAAGATCTTATGGTGGCTTTGAGTTGTTATTGCTCCCCTTAGGGTCGTTGTCTCTTTGACACATTCCCCGTTTCCCTTCTTTTTCTTATTTAGAATCCATTTAGACCTGAAGATTTAACACATATACTGATCTCTCATTGATACTGCCGATATCTACTGAAATACATGAAGAGTTTTAAATTTAATTTCCTTCCGTAGTGCGACAGTGTTTAACCAGCAGACTAGGTTCCTTGAGGTAGCCAGCAGTTTAGCGGAGAACACTCTTTGACCCATCTTTCTAAATTTGGTCATATAGTTAGTAGACTACCTGTACTAGGTTTTATTTGTATGTTTATTATACTATAGGGTCGTGGGATAGAGAAAAGTAATGTTTGGTTATAAACCGGTTTAAGCCTACCTCTGGCTTTTGATTGTGGTACCAAGTGTTGCTATCACGAGTTACTTTCGTTATTTACCTTCCTTTTTGTCTTTCATTTGTATTTTTCTAGTACATTTTGTGAATATTTGTATGTAATTGTAGTTTTTGGTCATGGTAGATGTTTACCGAAAACTTTTGTTTGTAATTCCTCGAAAGTGTCATTAGTTTTGGATGTTTGTGCTCTTGAATATGTCATTCGTCCAACTGGTCTTACCTTTTGAATGTTTGTCACTTTTATTTGTATACATATAATGCATATTGCGATGAAATGATAACCCATATATAACTGCAAAAAAATCCAAGTAGTTTAACTTACAGCTCATACAAATAATACAGATGATTAAAAGTTCCATTCCGTAACTCTGATATGGAATTGTTATTCATTGATCTACAAGCAGAACAAATTCGTATAATTTTTTTAATATGAAGCAATTTAAATATTTTGTTTACCTCTTTAGTACTTCTTTTGAAGGAAATAAAATTTAACCATCTTACTGTCAGAAAAAAAATAACACTATCAATGTTGTTGATAATTTACGAAAGGATATGGAGTAAATGAAGATGAGACCATAACACATATGTTAACTCCAACTGCAATAATTTTAATGAGCTGTATGGTCATTTCGGAAATAAATTCCTTATCAGCAGCACAGGAACCCAAACAAAGGAAATCCATAATTTCAAAAAATGTTTAAAATGCATAAAAACCAAACGAAATCCGAAAAATTAGTATTAGTCTACTGTCAAAAAAGTATAGTAAATTTTAAACTATATTAACCTGAAATACATGTATTTATCCATGAATTTCTTATACCCTGTTTAGACTGTCATGTTAAAATGGGCCCAGAGGGTTCAAACCACATTGTCAGTCTACACTATCACTTTTAAAACGGTTCAAAAATTTAATTTGCATTTAACGAAACCACTTATTAGTTTCTACATCGACTTAGTTTTACATTATGGAAACAGTTAATTAGAGGAAAAGCGGTTTTGACAGCTATAAAGAGATGTGCTTTTTACATTGATTCATGTTGTTATAATTCAAAACATAAATCACATTTCTATACTAAAAAAAATTATGAAGAAAATTTATTATTAAAACAAAAGCATGACCAGCCCTTGGTATTGCTGATGGAAAGTCTGCATTATTTGTTATTGACATTTGTAAAATTGTTGTCTCTCCCACTTTTATGTCATGCCCTTTTCAATTGTATTCGCTATTTAAGATATCTCATATAATATGTAAGATATCTCATATATATTCAAATATATCAGATATCTTATATATTATATAAGATGTCTCAATTAATCTATTAGATATCTTGTATATGAATTAAGATATCTTATTAAATATATAAGATATCTTATATATTATACAAGATATATTATATACTAATAGAGATATCTTATATATTATTCAAGATATTTCTTTTGAAAGTTTAATATAGAATTCTTATAAACTGATAGAGATATCTTATATAACATATAAAATATCTCATATATGATATAAGATATCTTATATATTGAAGAAGAGACATAGTTCTGCTGTAATTGCTATTGAAAAATAAGACGGGTGGATATTGGATCAGTATTAATGCAACATTAAAAAAACAACTTTAATATTGTACACGTAGCACGTAATTAATGTGAGACCGGAGATACGATTTTTATCCCATAGATGGCTGCATACTGGGATCAGTATCAATAAAATAAGACAAAAATAAACAAATTAAATAAGAAAATACAATGTTAGGGTTAGGGTAAGATCTATCAAATAGACGAGTAGATTTGGAACAATATTCATCTGAGGATCGAGCCTTTAAATAGGGGGTTCTGGCAAAATGGGCTCCAGTCGATTTTTTTTTGCATTTGTTGTCAATTTGTCCTAGAAAATCTTCACGAAATCCAAAATTTTTACAACAAGGGAGGGGGTCCTACACACGGAACCACCCTTTTGAATGAGACAATAGTACCAATAAAAAAGAATCTAAAGAACATGGCAAAATATTTCCCCTGGTTTCTTATAACTGTTAAGCTAAACAAGAAATTTGGTACAGAATTTTTTTGATTTGCTGAAAAAGAATAAGCCCAATGAAGACTTCATTTTTACTACTTTCTAGTTTATAAGTTTATAAGATATCTCATATAGCACATAAGATATCTCCTTTATTATATAAGATATCTTATATAATTTTCACATATAAGATATCTTATATAGGATATGATATATCTTATATTTTAAAAAAGATATCTTATACATTAAAGGAGATACCTTATTTATTATATGAGATATCTTATTTACTTAATAAGATATCTTATATAAATATACATACAATGTATAAGATATCTCATTTAATATATAAGATATCTTATTTAATTATAAGATATCTCATTTAATATATAAGATATCTTATTTGATATATAAAATATCTCATTTAATAATATAAGATATCTCATTTAATATATAAGATATCTTAAATAGTGAATAAATATGAAAACGGCATGTCATACACATTTAATTTGTTATTTGATTCCTTTTCAAGATAGTAAATAGTGAAAAAAATAGAGAAAATTTAAGCTGAAAATGACTATTTGAAGATCCAACACACATTCACTTGGAGAAAATTTCACAGTGTAAACAGAACTAGCATCAGGCGCGTAGCTCCCTTTACGCAAAAAAGCATTTGCTTGCACATCATTTTTCAAAAAAAAAGGGGGGGGGGGGGAAGAGAACAAAATAAATAAAATAACAGTAACAAATTTTCAAACAAACTCCGATCGCTTCATTACGGCAACAACTTAGAACTTGCTCTTTGTTAATTTAATTTTTAACCTCTTTTGGGATGATAGAATCAATAGTTGCAGATAAATATTGAAATAACGAAAATTCATTTCTTGCTCATTCATGAACGAATTTACTAAATACCGAACTTACTGTAAATTTTGTTTCTGCATATGACCATTTCGACAACTTATGTCTCTGCAGTGCAGATAAAATCTAAGTATTTGGGAGACCACAAAAAAGATTTTAAAAAACGGACAGAGATCAAATATCAAATATGATCCAAGTGGAAAGTCAAAACAACGGCAGTAGAATACCGCAGGAACAAAGCACAAGATTACACAAATCAAACTCCAGAGACAAAGCAAAAGCAAGAACACCAAAAGAGGGAAGACCAAAGACACCACATGCCCACAAAACACACGAACATTACATATACAATACAAAAAACTAAAGCACTAACAGTGTGAACTCTCAATAAACAAGAGTGACATCAGGTGCTCCGGAAGGGTAAGCATGTCCTGCCCTGTATACAGCACCCGTCGCACGGTCAGTGGGGAAAATGTTTTGAAAGATCAATTAGGTTACTGATTGGGTATTGTCATTTTCTAACCTGAGACAAACATGGTACGTGTAACTTCTCTAACTCCCAAACAGTACCAAGGTGAAATTTTGAAAAGCTATTGTAATCACTTTAGTATTCAAACATGGACAATGACAAATCGGTACCACAAACATCACTGACTAAGACAAAACTAAAATTCAACAAGACAACACAAAAAACTAAAGCACTGACAGTGTGAACTCCCATAAAAACCGAGAGCGACATCAGGTGGTCCGGAAGGGTAAGCATGTCCTGCTCTACTCCTTAGTTTTCAATAAATAAACAAGAATTTAGATATTGCAAGTCTCGGGTCAGCACCGAAGTACTGACTACTGGGCTTATGAATACCCTCGTGGACTAACAGTTGTTCGGGCTATGTCCTTGTCTATGCGAGATAGTCAGGTCATTATACGGAAAGCATGGCCTTTAACAGACTGTACACAATCTTTGTTGAAAAACGCCATGCACCGTTCAGTATTAAGACTCCTTCTATGGAAAACCCCCAAAAAGGCGGTATTAGAAAACTTTATTTCCTGCCCTACCGATATCTCCTCTTTTACAGAAGCAATCAAAACTCTTTTGTCTTGTTTGTCACTTACACCCTTATTTAACCTTCTTTCAATATTTTTACCCCCGCTCCGTAGGAGAAGGGGTATACTGTTTTACCCTTGTCCGTCTGTCTGTCCGCCCATCCGCCTGTCCGTCCGTCCGGAATCTTTCGTCGAAGATTTATCAGCTTTGGAATGTAGCAATGATTTGATATTTTGTCTGAAGCTTAAGTATGATGAGTTGTACCGTGTCTCCCCTTCAAGTCCAAGCTCATATACTTCCTGTTCGTCCATAACTTTGATTTTAATGTTTTCCCGCATTAATGCCAAATATTGCAATTCTTCGTAAAAGATTTATCAGCTTGTGTACGTAGTATTAATTTGATATTTGGTCTGAAGCTTATATGATATGCAAGACCGTGTTTCTCCTTTCAAGTCTGTCATATCTATTTACCGATAACTTTGATTTTTTTCTTGATGTCCATATTTGTTTAATATTGTGTGTCGACACCTGTATCGGGTTCATACTCACTTGTATTTGCACTTACCATATTAATTCAGGGTTCAAAGAGTGGGGATATACTTGCTGTCATTCGGCAACAGGTCTTGTTTCTCAAATTATTAAATGTTATTTTCTTCACTGAAAACTTTGTGGTTTTAAGTCTTTAAAAAGTCTTTGTTTTTGAGAATGAAATTAGATGCCAGGAGAGTGCCAGGTTGCAGGATTTTGCATATTTTACCTCAGAGCTTCTGGGACCCCCTGCCGTAAAACCACCTCGCTACGCGAGATGGGCTCCCCGATTCGCAGGTCATCTTTATTCCGCAGACCAAATTTGCTTGCAAATCATTTTGAACTCAGCTACGCCCCTGAGCATGCATCATATTCGATTTAACTATATCAGTTTAAAATCATGTTTAAAATCAAGTCTAAACAGGCTATCAAACTTTGTTTTCACGGCGTTTTAAGTATAAGTATTAGTAGTCAACACAAGTGTAGTTAAGCCAGCTATTAACTAAAATCGCTACAAACATCGTGACTATGGAAGTGTGTAAGGATCATTAATTAATTCAAACATCTTGCCTAATGAAGTGAGTAAGGATCATTTATTAAAATTAATTCAAATCTCGAGATTCAAATGCATATTGACTTGACTTGGGTTGTTTAGACTTATTTACCTGTATTATCTTAACTTGAATAAATGCAATTTAGAAAATTGAGATAATTTTGACTTCACCCTTTAGTAAAGTGTTTTAAAGAGCATATTTCAAACATGAAATAGACGAATCCGGCGTCAATTTAGTCATGATACTTGTTGTTAATGACGTCGTTATCATATAGTTGTCATACATGTTATGAGAGGACTTGATCAGGATGATCAAGCAGCAGATCACGAACAGCAAGTTATTGTAAACACTGACACTAATTTTAGCCTTGGCAGCTGAAAATGAAAATAATGGTATGTCCTCCATTAATTTAACACCGTCATATAAATAACGAAGACAAAAACACACATGTGCACACTAAAACTGGTTAGCTGTATGACCACGTGAAAACATTTCAACTTCCATTCGTGTCTCTACTGTTTGTTTTTTGATGAAGAGCAATTCATTGTTTTTGCTAATAAAGTGTTTTTAAGGAAAAGGATTGTTCTCTCTGTATTATTACACCTGATATAATGTTTTTTCGTTGAAAAATTGTCTATCATTAAGATTATTGATCAATAGTTTTTTGCTGAAAAGAGATTAATCAAATTATTTATTACAATATTTTGTGAAATTTGTAACAACTTCATTCCTACAAACATTGTGACAAAAATATACTTGCATCATACAGATTTTACAAGATTGAATTAGATGTTAAGAAAATTAATAGAAGATGTATTGAAATAACATGAGACTTCAAAAAGATATGTATTAAATAACTTAGAAGAATGAACCACAAAAGACATTCAGACAGATGTAGAGAATAATTATTTGTACCCTTCAACGTGGTCAACACTATATATTATATTAAAGTTGAATTGTTAATAGTGCTAAGTTTGAATTTTCCCATATTTTAGAATACGAAGAGATCATATTGCTGAAATCATGTCTTTGTATAAAAGCAAACATACTTTCTCGTTATAAATGAATGAATAAATTATAATTTATCTATTCGTAATGTTGCAGCTCTCAGTAATTTCGATATTGTAAGTGCATGAATACAGATGCTGTTTGGAGCCAATTAATGTTCCTCATTTATACATGTAACTTCATTCAAAGTTAATTTTTAGATTGTTCTCTCATTGTCGTTTGCATGCAATAAACATAAGGAGCTTTTCTCTCATCAAGATAAACATAACTTGCTTTCCATTGCATGGATTTGTACTTTATAGTAGGTCAATTAAGGCATATTTGAAGCACAGCATAACAGTTTAAAAACGGCAGATTCTACGTGCTCTCTTCAGAGCTCACACTTTCTATTTATATATACAAATCCATTCCTTAGAATGTCAATCATTATACGGCACTAAAGTAAATGCTAACTGACATATTTGCACATTGATAATCACAACTTCAAAATTCTGAATAGTCAAAACATCAGTTACTGCTACTTGTTACTAGTATTTCACAAACATTTTGTGAAATATACTACCGTATGATTTATTATAATACTATACATATATACTTATTTTGATGCTAAATTTTTGTTTAACACCTTTCTGAAGCTAAATATTCAGATTTTGTTATAAAACTATTATTACATTGTAGAACGTTTAATTAGAAAGAATACTCACATTTTGTAGAATGAACCAGGCAACGCAATATTCTGAAGATTTGAAATCCCGTTATCATCTAAAAACAAACTCCTGCAACTAAATTGATTATTTTTTTTCAAAAATGGTGAGTCAGACCACATTGCAGAAGTCACACTTGTATATATCTGAATATATGATGTTGTATATAAAACATGCACTATTAGAATACAATTTCACCCAAAATACTGTATGTTATTTTATATTATTAAACTTAATGCAAATTTCTTATTCTATCAATTAATTTCATTGGACAAGCAGTATTTGTTAATTTTTACAATCTTTCGTTACATTTTGTAGCCCCGTCCATCCCCAGCAACGGGTCTTAATGTCTAAAATTAACATCCGCTCAGCCCGAAAAACAAACCATGTGACATGTAATACTATTTATTAAATGCTCTTCTTGAAGTTTTTGTTTTTAAACGCTTTTGCAACTCGGCATACAGTATAATAAAAACATATTGCCGTTGCATGAAGATGCTAGGGCGATACAAAAACTTTTGAAAAATTTATCACCCTCCACTTCTTGTCGGGTGATAATTTTTTACCTCGTATGTTAATCTACCCTAACATCTTCATCAAAGGGCAATTATGTTATATATGTTACAGTACAAATTGGAATCCAGTAGGATCCAGAATCCTCCTAGTACAAATTGGAATTCTAATTTCTACTGGGACAAATTAGAATTCTGATTTGTACTGGATTTAGTCCAGTACAAATTAGAATTCCAATTTCTACTGGGATAAATTAGAATTCTGATTTGTACTGGATTTAATCCAGTATAAATTGGAATTCCAATTTCTCCTAGGAGAAATTGAGATATCCTAATTTATACTAGTAGGATTCTGGATCCTACTAACTAAAATCAATAGAAACAGTAGTAGAGAAGTAGAACATTATTAGTTATATGTCCCTTCCACTGTTTTGGTGATCATTTAATCATGTTAATAATCAGAAGGGCAGAAGATTAAGGGAGTACGAGTGTCAGAAATTTTGTAACTAGAATTAAAACTTTGACCTTTTATTTAGAAGAACTTTACTAATAAAACAACATGAGCTAAAAATTTTGAAAATCCATGTTAGAATTTTTGAGATATAAGATGTCAAAATTTTGGCGGGAAACAGATCTCTCTAGAGTTTCATTCAATTTGCATAAGACGTTTATAGGCCTTTAAATATATGAAATCATAATTGGAAGTTGATTAAATTTTATACACAGTCTATTTTATGTATTTTAAAGTGAGTTATGACCAAGAAAATGTTATCCATGTGCACAAAATTTAAGCACTGTTTGAATGGATAAAACCCGAGGATATAGAATGCTTTTGAGATCTAAGGCTCATTCAAAGGAATGACATCAATTGTCTAATTGTATAAAAGATAAAGTTGTTTTGCTTCTTTGAGAACAGTTTAAACTTTTGATCACTAGTTTTCATAAGTTAACTGTAAGTTAACTGTACATATCGAAGAAAAAATGGAGATATTTTACAAAAAAAATATTGGAATATGAATTTCTTTTCTAAATATGGCATACTTTAAAACTATTATTCTGGTACTGATCTTGTTGACGGATTTGAGAAGTTTTTGTTTCCCTGGTTTAAATGCAATAGATCCTGTTAATCTACCTGAAATTTCACACATTGTCATGTTAAAAAAATAGTTCATTGGAAGTTAGCAGTAATAAGAGCCACAGTTTGTAATAATTCTGGCCAATACAATACTATGCGATATCCTTGTCTTCTCTGCTTTACCAAATGTCACAGACTTTCACCAATTGTTACAACAAATGAACAGTTATATCAGAATTATGCCATTTATTATTCTATTTGTTTAGTATTTAGTTTTCATTAATTAAGATGTTGTAAAATATATACTTCTCATAACAAATCAAAAACTCTTTTCATCTTTGAATATCAGTAATATCCAGAATCCTCCTGAACAAAATATCCAGTATTATTCTGGATCATACTAGAAATTCAGTAGGATTCAGAATTCTACTAGTATAAATCAGGATATCTCAATTTCTCCTAGGAGAAATTGGAATTCCAATTCGTACTGGATTAAAGCCAGTGCAAACTGGAATTCTAATTTGTCCTGGTAGAAATTGGAATTCCAATATGTACTGAATTGAATCCAGTTTAAATCAGAATTCTAATTTGTCCCAGTAGAAATTAGAATTCCAATTTGTACTAGGAGGATTCCGGATCCTACTGGATTCCAATTTGTACTGTAACATATACATGAAAATCCATAATACTCCAATAAGAATATAATATTTGAAGTAAAGAAAAACTACAACAATGCTGTGATTTTTTTTCATACGTATTCTTTATAATGAAATATTTTAAATGAGCACCGCTTTCATGGCTTAACATTTAGATCATATTGATTTTTGTTCTCTATCAGTTTTTAAACATCTTTGAGTTTATGGTCTTCCAAACATTCAGTTTTGTCTGCACTGAAGAGACATAAGTTGTCGAAATGCGCATATGCAGAATTTAAATTCACAGTTACTTCGGTATTTAGTCATTTCAACAAGTTATCCTAAATTGAAAACGAAAACGGAAGATCACTGACATATTATTTTATTTCTTTTTTGTATTACAAGATGGCCAAACTGCAAAATATTAGCTGATGATAATCAGATAAAGAAAGTATTGTAAGAAAAAAAAAAACGAACTGTAAATTGAAAGTGGAGTTTTTCATTGATAAAACTAAAAAAATCTCGGGGTAATAATCGAATGAAATAAAAACATTTCATTTAAATCAAGAATGGCAGAAAACTTTAAACCAAATGACAAACGTAAACGTTTTTATGAACTTTAAAACGTTTAACCTTAAAGTGACTTGCGACAGATAAAATTACAATTTTAAACGGACCAATATACCAACTGAAAACGAGACCCATGTTTCGATGAAAATACGTTCTCATACAGCTGCATATTATTAAGAAAGAATATTGTGCACCTAGCAATGAACAGTGATTTCTTTTTATCTATTTGTCCCATAAAAAGTCTTCTTCTTTCTTTTGCTTTTAGTACCGATTTGGAGTTTTTCATAATAACCAGTAAATTTCGTTTCGCTGTACACGTGTTTCAAGGAGTTACCTCTAATCAGCAGTATTAGACAATAATATGGAAGGCCTTAATCCAAAATAAAAAAAAAAACAATTATATAAATACTCATTACCAAAACTATCAAAATAGAAAGCCAAATCCCGGACTAAGGATCCATCGAATGCAATTTACGGAATGAAGCCTGAGTATTTCTGAAGGGTTAAAATTTTGATAAAAACAGTAAAATTCTGTAAAAAGTAAGGTAAGTTTTTCATGTCAGAAAAGCCTGACTATTAAGCTGGTGAATACCCTCGAGGACCACTTGTCTAACAGCAGTGGCATCGGCCCAATGGCTTCAAAAACAAAAGTACCGAAATTTTATAATTTACAAGAAATTTAGTTATGCTGTACACGTGCTTCAAGGGGTTACGTCTTATAAGGACAACTAGACTCAAATAATATTGAAAACCATAATGCAAAAGTAGTCTTAAAAGAAGTACTCATTTCCAAAACTATCGAGATCTACAAAATGTGAGATTATCCAATAAAAGCGTTTTTCCATTGATAATCCATCAAATAATCCATTGCATCATTACATTGTTTTCTGAATCTGTAAGCCTCAAGCAAAACAGCTTAAAATGTTTACTGCTAAACAATGTCACTATTATTATGAGAAATGACAAAAGTATGAGTATGAAAGATGACATTTAGTGCAATAAATCTTTATTTATTTATACAAATATTTCCTTTTTTCATTAAGGTATGTGGTGGATATGTTTGCGGGTCCATTGTTGAGTTTGACTTTGTCTTTCTATTGTGCTTGGCAGAGATTGTTTAATTTGATTGAGAATTCTAAAGAACAAGGGTATGAAATTTGATTTGTATGCTTCATAATTAATTTATTCAGACATTAAGATAACTGCTATATAGTACAAGAAACATTTTGGGGCAAATTTAAAAAAATATAAAACTAGAGTTACTGTGGCCTGGTTGGGATATAGATAAAACCCCGCCCCACTCTTCCTGCATTTTCTTATTTACCTGGACAAAATGAATTAATTGAAAATTAAATGTATACTTTACATCTACAATATGTTAATAAGGTCCTCATAATTTTCATGAAATTCCAATCATTTGTTTAGGAGGAGTAGTAGAAACCAGTTTTGAGGAGTAGTAGACACCAGTTTTTGGCAGCAAACTAAAATGTCAAATTCAAAAACATGTCAAAAAACTAAATAAAAGGGAATCATTGAAAACAAAATACTAATTGCACATCCATAATATGTAATTAAGATTCTGCATAGGTTTCATTAACTTCTTATCATTAGTCAAGAAGAAGTAGTGGATAACAGGTGTTCCCCATATGTTTTGCATTAAGCTCAATAACAAAGTCAAAAACATGTCAAAAATCTTGGGAAAAAGAATTATTGCATAGTGCACATGTAAAACACGTAATTAAGCTTCTGCATAAGTTTCATGAAATTCCAATCAGTGGTTTAGGAAGAGAAGAGGATACACGCAGTCACCATATGGTTTGCATTGAGCCAAAATGTCAAAGTCAAAATCAAGAAATTATTGAAAAACAAAATGTGTAGTAAACATCTACAATACTACAATATATAATTAAGCTCTTCGATAAGTTTCATAAAAGTCAAGTTACAAGTAGTACTAAGGGTCACCATATGGTTTGCATTAAGCTTAAATGGCAAAGTCAAAAACGAGAACTTATTGTAATAAAATGTGAAGTGAATATCTATATTATATGATTAAGCTCCCACATAAGTTTCATGAAAATCCAATTAGTTGGGTAGGATTAGTAGTCGATACGAGCTTTTTGGTACAGAAAGGCGGACGGATGGACACCATGAACACTTTTTAAAAATCAGCTGTCTTTTTTCAAGATCATGATGTGGATTTTTAACTGCCAATCAAAGACAGCCGTACTCCATAATTCTCAGTGCTTGCAAAATTCGTTTATGCTTAATTAGAAAGTTTTCAAAACGAATTTCCTGATGATTGATTCAGGATTTCTCGATCAAACTAACACGATTGGTATGAGTGGTCATATATGCTTACCTTTGCTTACACCTGTATATGTTTTTTTTAAATATTTGTTATGATACCTTTTTGATATAATTACGACAACCCCCTAAAACCAGAAATTTTTGGTCCAAAGCTGATCGGATTCAGAATAAGATAATTGTTGCTAGCGAATCAACTGCAAAAGGATAAAAAGATAACAGGAAACACCTACAATGGCCGAAAAAACATAACTACATGCAACAAAGTAAGAAGGAACTGTACAAGGAAAACCCCACAATAAAAATACAAAAGACAAACGATAGGAACTCGGGACAGCCGGACTTTGTATCGGCACTAGCAAACACTAGCGGCAGGGTTAAACCGGTTTAGGGGCACCCAAACCTCCTCTTTCTCTGTCCTGTTTCACTATAGTATAATAAACATACGAATAAAACCCAATACAGGTAGACTACTAACTCTATGACCCTTATCTTGAAAAGAAAGGAATTTGACAAAACGTAATTTAGAAAAGAGGGTCAAAGAGTGCTCGCCGCTAAACTGCTGGCTAGCTCAAGGAGCCTAGACTGCTGATAAAACACTGTTGTACTACGGAAGAAAAATTAAACTCAATAGTATAATAAACATATCAATAAAACCCAAAACAACAAAAACATTAAGTCAAATGAAATGTTAAAATAAGTGGTGCACAATGGCAATATGTCCTGAACCTTCTGTGAAAGTTGCATTGAATTTCAGCAAGTGATCTAGGACTTGTCTACACAAGGTGTGTACATGTATGGCGGACGGAATAACAAACGAACGGATGGACTAACACTATAACCTCCCGCTAATGTAACAATTGAAAAAATAAAACAAATTTAAATCAAGTCAGAGGTACGCATCGTAAGTATTATGACGATTGTTGTACGCATTTTTTTCTCAGATCACTTTTACAAACAAGATGAGTTTTGTGAAACACTAATGCCCCCGAGTAGAAGTAAAGAAGAAACATTTAGATCATATTGGTTATTTGTTCTCTATCAGTTTTTAAACATCTTTGATTTTATGGTCTTCGAAATATTTAGATTTTATCTTCACTGAAGAGACATAAGTTGTCGAAATGCGCATATGCAGAACCTAAATTCGCAGTAAATTCGGTATTTAGTTATCAGCAAATTTGAACAATGAATGTTCTACCGACAAACTAATTTGTAGAAATTAATTCTGGTATCAACTGAAAACAACTCATTGTGTTCTCTCTATCAGTGTTATCAGTACTTTGATAACACCAGGGATAATCAATACTGGTTCCCCAAAGTTGAGGAATACACAGAGGAGAAGAAATGAAATAATAGATATATTTAGTAACATTTCTCACCATTGATATATATAATACATATATAAATACCTGTAAAACGAAAGTGAATAGATGAGGAAAATATGCTGAATGATTTAATTTTTTTTTACAAAACAATTCTATAGATATCAAGTAACATTTCATCATAAATTAGTTTAATTTCTCTATAAATGAAATAAAACAAAATATAATTTCATTTTTCTGGTGAAATTCTACCGGACAGTCACATGCTAAGGTCAAGGTAACGAGGTCAAATATTCAAGTAACAACTGAAAGGTCTCTCCACAAGGAATGCACATGCTAACTATGAAAGCCATATCACTTACCATTCAAAAGATATGCTCAATTTCAAAGTTTTTCTGCAGTTGTTCACAGGCCTAGGTCAAGGTCAGAAGGTCAACTATTCTGATACCAATTAAAATGTCTTGCCACAAGGAATGCTATTGCAAAATATGAAAGCCATATTACCTACCATTCAAAAGATATACCCAATCTTAAAGTTTATTATTTTTTTCAAAAAGTCCATCACATGTCAAGGTCAAGGTCCCGAGGTCCAAAATTTTGGTATCGTTTGAAAGGTCTTGCCACAAGGAATACACATGCAAAATATGAGAGCCCTATAACTTACCATTCAAAAGATATACCCAATGTTAAAGTTTTTTGTGAACAAACAGACAAACAAACAGATAGACAGACCAGAAACTATATGCCCCCGAATCTTCGATTTACGGGGTTATAAAAACAGGAGAACGGCAAACACCTACAATGACCGGGAACTACAATCACATGCCATAATCTACAAGCGAATAAAAAATTGTAGGCTTTAATGGAAAGTTAGAGAAACATATATGAGTAGACAATTTTTAGATATTTTCTAGATTCCTAGATACTAATTTTTTTTTTTATTCACTGTGATGAGACAGAATTTACAGAAATTATGACAATCATACTGCATGCAAATTACTACGATTTTTATATTTTGTTATCATATATAATTAATCTTTTTGTATATTGACCTTTGTATTTAATGCATTACTAGCAGCTGACAGATTCAAATATTTCGAGTGTACCTGTTCTCCCACTTTCAACAGCTAAACATTGGTCAGAATAAATTGGCTCCGTCTAGTTTCGTGCAACACATTAATAAACAATTTCATATAAAACGAGTGCTTTTGAAATTTTTTATTGATTGGCTCAGTATATTTCTCATATTGCTTGTAGTAAGCAGGTAAGATCTTTATTCTTTTATTGCATATGATTGTAGAGATCGTAAACACCAAATAAAAAAAAAATGGCATATACATAATTGAGCGATTCAAATGTTTATAGCTTACATCAAGTTCCGGTTCTTTTGTTTTAGGTATACTTGCTCCCAGATATAATTCCATATTTCATACGTGGGATATGTGAATTTGATGTACGTGGCATACGATAAAAGTTTTACAAAATGTCTGTTCTACATGAAATATAACGTAAGAAGTGGCAAAACTAATGTATGAAACTGTTAAAATGAAAACGAATACATCTCACGGCTGAGGACATTGATTTGAAAGGGTTCTCTGAGATCGGATTGTCGAAATAACAACAACAAAAACATTACACACCAAAATATCTTGCTATTATTAAACCAGAAGCTCCTAGGACCCTGTATCGTTCGCATGGCTTTCATTTGCCATAATATATTAACATTGTAAGTTATGCAGTTGAACTTCAGTCTCTCAAACTTTGGTAGCTCGAACATCACCAATATCTTGAACTTTATTTAAAGTCTGATCATGTTTTACTATATTTCTTTGTTGGGCTTTTTTGACAAAAAACATTCTTGTTAATGGTAGGTTTACACTGCCGATCAAAGCAACTCGACCGAACTCGATCGATGAATATTCATGAATATTCATTGATCGGGACACTTATCTTGAATGCTCGGGTTCGGTCTACTAACCAAATCGGGGCGATCTTACTAGCTCTGCTGAACTCGAGCTGTGTTCCCGAATATTTTTGACATGTCAAAAAATATCGTGTAGAGGTCGTGCGCATTATATGTTGAGAACAGATCAGGAATCAATCGGGGTCTGATCGAGGTAGTCGTGAAGAGGTCGAAAAGGGATCGGTCTTGATCGAGTTTCAAAACTTTATCCGATCATGCCGACTTCTACCCGACTTTAACTCATTCGCTTCTCGATTTATGCCGAGTCGCTTCCAGATCAACTCGATTAGTACTCGATCATTGCTCGACTAACACGATTCTTTCTTTTTTTCTATACAAGATCTTCCCGACCATAACCCGATTTTTTTCCGACCTGTATCTGACTTTAAATCGACCGCTCAAGACCTTTACTCGATTTAACACGGCATCATGTCATCTTTTCACAATAGCAGAACATGAGGCTTTCAAGAGCTTCAGTCTCTCACTAGGGCCTTACTTCAGTTTTTAAAGGAGCAATCCAAAGGACTCCAATGACTATTGTGATCAAGTTTGGCTGGTGATCATCTTTGATACGATGAGAATCTGCTGGATACTATCTCAAGTGGGGACCAGCCAAGGACTCGTGTTTCAATTTTGATCAAAGTAGTTTCAGAGTAGGATATCTAAGGCGGGTCGAATATTTAATTATGTTCCCCGTTGTGGGCCATCTTGGATTTCATGGATACTGTTTTGAAATTGGAACATCCAAGGACTATTTTGACCACTTTTGTCTGCAACTGGACCAGTGAAAATCCTTCCCGCACAATGTTTAACTTTGTCTCCTTTGGCAGTCATCTTGTATTAGCTGACGATATGACAGACACTAATTTGAAAAGGGACCATCATTTGGCAATCGTAACAATTTGGTCTTATTGGCTCAGGAGTTTTAGAGGTAACGTTTAAATGAGTTTTCCCATAAGATCCAATTTAAAACTACTAGTATATTCCCAGTCAGGTGGCGGTTGTATTTGATTAGAAACGGACATGACTTTTTTTCACATCGAACCAATCGAGGTCTACCATGACTCGGCGGTTTCTGGATAGAATATGTTTGAATGCAAGGACACAAAATAATAGCAAAAGCTCAATCTTGCTATATCAGGATTGTAGAAAAAATAACAGACGGTGCATGCGTCTAGTATAATTAAAAGATGATGTGCAGAGGGCTTAAATTCAATCGAATATAGTTATGCTGACAGAATTTGAAATTGAAACCAAGATGTACCCATATACACACACCAGAAACAGATTCACTAAATACATGAATTCAAGAATAAAATATTATTTCTTCCCAGCAGGTTTGTACTCTTATCACAAGATATGATTCAAGCTAAATCCCATCAGAAAAATGCTATTTTGAATATTTGTAACCTTTCTAGAAAATGAAAAAAATCTTTTAGATTTGCACCGGGAAAATGTACCCAACGGGCAGCCGCTCGCCATTTTCACTTTCTAAAAACCGGATTTTCTACAGAAATCAGGTTTATAAAGCTATACAATGTACATGGAAACTACTGTAAATCTAGTCACCACCGATATCGTGTGATGATATGTCTTCTGTTTTATGTATCAGATTAGTCCCACATGTAACGGCAGAAAAAACGCACAGTCGCATTCTGACGCATGTTGAGGATGGCCTGCTAGTATGTTAAAGCGAACATTTATTCCTCTGTTATGATGACTTTGAAGCATTTGCTATTGTATGACCGAAACTACACACCTCCTGTGTCAGACCCACCTTCTCTGCTACTCTAGACTTATCACAGTTATCATCTTTTCTTTGAAGCATCAGCCACATTGGCCACAAATTCTGCTGCTCTTCCACCATGCTGAACTGTTCCCTGAATTTTCACATTTTACCCCCGTATATACAAACGTACTTACAGGATAAACTCGATCACACTCGACCATTTCTCGATCTTCTCCCGACCAGGTCTAGTTAATCAAACACAAATCGGTCTACAATCTGGCTCAATCTGACAAAGTCTGGTTGGTCAAATGTGGGTGGAGCATAAGTCGTACGTGAATCGTAAAGAGATCGAGAATGGTCGAGTGTTAGTCGTGTTGAATCGGGTAAATGTCGAGTGGATGTCGTGAGCTAGCTCGATCAATGAATTTTATGACGTTGATGGTAGGTTTACACTGCCGATCAAAGCAACTCGACCGAACTCGATCTATGAATATTCATGAATATTAATTGATCGGGACACTGATCTTGAATGCTCGAGTTCGGTCTACTAACCAAATCGGGGCGATCTTACTAACTCTGCTGAACTCGAGCTGTGTTCCCGAACATTTTTGACATGTCAAAAAATATCGTGTAGAGGTCGTGTGCATTATATGTCGAGAACAGGTCGGGAATCAATCGTGGTCTGATCGAGGTAGTCGTGAAGAGGTCGAAAAGGGATCGGTCTTGATCGAGTTTCAAAACTTTATCCGATCATGCCGACTTCTACCCGACTTTAACTCATTCGCTTCTCGATTTATGCCGAGTTGCTTCCAGATCAACTCGATTAGTACTCGATCATTACTCGAGTAACACGATTCTTTCTTTTTTTCTATACAAGACCTTCCCGACCATAACCCGATTTTTTCCCGACCTGTATCCGACTTTAACTCGACCACTCAAGACCTTTACTCGATTTAACACGACATCATGTCATTTTTTCACAATAGCAGAACATGAGGCTTTCAAGAGCTTCAGTCTCTCACTAGGGCATTACTTCAGTTTTTAAAGGAGCAATCCAAAGGACTCCACTGACTATTGTGATCAAGTTTTCCTAGTGATCATCTTTGATATGATTAGAATCTGCCGGATACTATCTCAAGTGGGGACCAGCCAAGGACTCTTGTTATCAATTTTGACCAATTGGCAAGTAGTTTCAGAGTAGAAAGTATTTGAATGGATATCTAAGGTGTGTCGAATATTTAATTATCTTCCCCGTTGTGGGCCATCTTGGATTTCATGGATACTATTTTGAAATTGGAACATCCAAGGACTATTTTGACCAATTTTGTCTGCAATTGGTCCAGTGAAAATCCTTCTGGTACAATGTTTAACTTTGTTCCCCTTTGGCAATCATCTTGGTTTAGCTGACGATTTGACAGACACTATTTTGAACAGGGACCATCATTTGGCAATCGTAACAAGTTTGGTCTTATTGGCTTAGGAGTTTTAGAGGTAACGTTTAAATGAGTTTTCCCATAAGATCCAATTTAAAAACTACTAGTATATTCCCAGTTGGCGGTTGTAATTGATTAGAAACGGACATGACTTTTTTTTCACACTGAACCAATCGAGGTCTATCATGACTCGGCGGTTTCTGGATAGAATATATTTGAATGCAAAGTTCATGGACAACGGACACAAAATAACGGCAAAAAGCTCAATCTTACTATTATTGTAGAAAAGAATATTAGACTGTGCATGCTTCTAGTATAAGGATGACGTGCAAAGGGCTTAAATTCGATCGAATATATTTATGCTGACAGAATTTGAAATTGAAACCAAGCATCAGCCACATGGGCCACAAATTTTGCTGCTCTTTCACCATGCTGAACTGTTCCCTGAATTTTCACATTTTACCCCCGTATATACAAACGTACTAATAGGACAAACTCGAGCACACTCGACCATTTCTCGATCTGCTTCCGACCAGGTCTAGTTAATCAAGCACAAATCGGGCTATAATCTGGCTCAATCTGACAAAGTCTGGTTGGTCAAATGTGGGTGGAGCATAAGTCGTACGTGAATCGTAAAGAGATCGAGAGTGGTCGCGTGTTAGTCGTGTCAAATCGGGTAAAGGTCGAGTGGACGTCGTGAGCTAGCTCGATCAATGAATTTTATGACGTTGATCGGGATAGAACAGCATTGTCGAGTTGATCGAGTTGGTCTGATCGGCGGTGTAAACATAGCATGATCGGGATAAAACAGCATTGTCGAGTTGATCGAGTTGGTCTGATCGGCGGTGTAAACCTAGCATTAGGACCACTTTTGACACCAGATTTGAAGTCGAGACATCATTTTGTAAATAGTAGTCAAAATCGGACAATGTTGAATTTTCCCGCCCTTTTTGGCAGCCTTTTGAAAATGGCTTTTAACAAACAATTTCCAACACCGGTTTTGAAGTAGCGACATCAATATCTATTTGGTTTCCAAAATCCATTGAAATCGGACAATGTTGCATTTTCCCTCATTTTTTGGCGGCCATTTTGAAAATGGTAGTCAACGAACAATTTTTAACATCATTTTGAAGTTGCGACATTAAAACCTTTTTGGAAACCAAATTTCATTGAAACTAGACAATGTTGAATTTTCCCGCCTTTTTTGGCGGCCATTTTTAAAATTGCGGGAAAACGAACAATTTTCGACACAGCTGGTTTTAAGTCGCAACAACAATATCTATTTGGAAACCAAATTTTATCGATATTGGACAATGTTGAATTTTTCAACCTTTTTCGCAGTCGTTTTGAAAATGGCAGACATCGAACAATTTTTTACATCAGTTTTGAAGTTGCGACATCAATACCTATTTGAAAACCAAATTTGATTGAAAATGAACAATGTTGAATTTTCCCGCCTTTTTTTTGGGGGGGGGGGGGCTATTTAAAAAAAATGGCGGTCAACGAAAAATTTTCAACACCAGTTTGAAGTAACCACAGCATGGTAAACATTTTATCAATTTAGACTTATCCTTCATTTTCTATAGTTTTTGGAATAAAAGACGAAAAATGCGAAAACTTAAAATTCTGTGAAAAAAGGGCAGTGACTCCTATAAAGGTTTTTTTGATTTTCTTCAAAATTTCAGGGTGGGCAGATTTTGATATGCTGAACATTTTTGGAATTTATGCTTCACCTCTATCTGTTACACTTTTTGAAATAGAAAATAAAAAATGCAAAAATTTTGAAAATTTTACGGAAAAAGGGCTATAACTCCGAGATGGGCTTTCAGATTTTCTTTAAAATTGCACTGTAGGTAGACCTCATCATGCTAATCATTTTTACCATGTCAGATTTTTGATATTTGTAACGATTTTCGAGTTATTGGCCAAACAACTGCAATTTACCCCTATGTTCTATTTTTAGCAATGGCGGCCATGCTGTTTGACCAGCCGACTAATCGAACACAGTTTTGAAAGTGCATACCCTGGTGATAATTTTGGTCAAGTTTGGTTACAATGTGCGCAGCAGTTTCAGAGGAAAGGATTTTTGAAATTGTTGACGGACGGACGACGGGCGGACGGACGACAGACGACGGACGCAAGGTTATGGCAAAAGCTCACATGGCCTTTTAGGCCAGTTGAGCTAAAAAAGAACGATTTGTGACCAAGTTCAAAAAGTGAAACGACTGACAGAATAAAAAAGAGATTTTGAGGACACATGAGTAGTTTCACGACAATTATGTTCAAAACATTTAGCTCAAATAGCATACCATAATGTGCAGAACCAACACTTCAATGGGAATTGTTAAAGAAACTAAATACATGCATATATAACCATCACATCTAAACCGCAATGATATGAACACTGCAACATTTTGAACGCTAAATCAAATAGTAAAAAAACTGGTTATTAAACTGCCTGTTTAACTAAACACTCCCTGAATTTTAAGATATGTGGACAAACAAACGAGTATTTAAGCCTTCCAGTTCCTTTATTTTTGCGCACTGTCAACAAAATATTTCTTACTCTTGCCATTTCCGGGTTCCACTGTTGTTGGTAAATTCCAAACCGTTTTCGGAAGATCGTATGCAATTGAATGAAATCTATCTCTAAAATAATTGTAATATTTACCTATCATTTTGAAAATCTTTTAAGACTAAAATTATCACAACTTAAACCTATAGCTGTCGATTGATTGATTGATGTTTTACACAAATGTCATCAATATTTCAGCTATATTGTGGCGAGAACTGTTGAAAATATTGAACAATTTTAATAAATAAATATATAGAATATAAATATAAAACCATTACAGAGGAAAAATTGCAAGGATGTGAGTCGAAAACTTCAGACAGACGTCATAGCGTTTGTTCGGACGCAAAAAATTTTGTCATATTTCTTCAGTCATTTCTTTGCCTTTGAGCTTCTGTGTGAACAAAACAAAGTCGATACCCCCATGAGTATTTTGTATCATTTACAATATGTGCTTAAGAAAAAAATCAATGGATTATTTTTTTTTTTCATATGACTGATTTTGGTATCAGTTTTTTTTTTAGAATTCCCTAAATAATCCCTGTATTTTTAGCGATGTATTAGCACCATTTTCCATGGAAACCAATTCGGTGACCCATACTTTTTCACATATTTGGACTCAGCTTTTCAAACCCAATAAACAGTCAAATTTTAAAGAAAATCTTTGGATTCGATCATTTACCGAACCGTGACCTTAGGATGGTCATAATTTGTCTAAGATGTTTTGCGTGATTTTACATCAATGGAAAAAGACAAACGATAATACGAAAATTATAATAAAGCATGATACTGTCACTCTGGTCTGATGACATTAATGCATGTTTTCTTTTTACAGGAGAATGTTTGAGTTACTTACCAAGACGACCCTCCCGTGAAAGCTTCATCTTCTATGATTGAAATCTTATTACGACCTAAATGCCTAGAATATAATACAGAGTTATAGATTAAAAGCAATAAAGAAACATTGAAATGGAAATAAAATGTGGAAAAAATTAAGAAAATGGAAAATCGAAAAAAAAGGAATGGAGACTTTGCAATAAACACACCTTCGAACTTTGAAGAAAAGGCATAGGAATAATATATTTATAAGTGAGGAGACCCAAACAAACATATTTTATTCTCTTTATTATGAAGATATATATTTTGTAGAAGGTAAGTCACACTTTGTTTTATATCCCCTAGATAATTAAGGATGTTTCCTGGTCAATGTATAGAAAAAGGATGAACTGGAAAAGAAGTTTACGGATCTCGTTTTTGAGATATTGGTTATTTAAAATTGATGTAAAATCTTCTGAATTTTTCACAGTTATTACACAAGCAATGCTCATCATTGAAGATATGTGACAAAACAAATAGGATTTAAAGATAATGTGCTTGAATGCTGCTAAACATGCATCGTAGTCTTGTCCTTAGCTATATTTGATATTACTGATTTTTCGGATTTCGATTGGTTTTATGCATTTCAAACATTTTTTTGTAATTATGGATTTCCTTTGTTTGGGTTCTAGTGCTGCTGATGAGGAATAAATTTCCGAAATGGTTATACAGCTCATTAAAATTATTGCAGTTGGAGTTAACATATGTGTTATGGTTTCATGCTAATTTACTCCATATCCTTTCGTAAAATATCAATATCAAAGAAAATGTACGGGCTCATGCTTTTAAATTCATAAATTCAAATCTTTTGCGTTTCCTTTCTGTCTGTCAGTATTGTTATGAACAAAATGAGGTAGCATGGTTTTTCTTTCAAAATAATCCAGTATTTTAGTTTTGTATTTACTCTTTGTCAATCAACTACACATATTATACGTTAACAGATACAGGGATTAAAAGCTTATGAAACAATGAACAGTAGTTTACAGTAAGAACAAAATGTTTTACGAAATTTATCTACTGAATTTGTATTTTAATATAACTTTGTTTCTATCTACATGAACAAACGAATAATCTCTATTGTGTTCAAAGGGATAGAACTCATTTTTTTCTCATTCATTGTCCCAATAAGTTTTATTCGCCCAATGAGAATATCGAGTATGCAATAAAAATATCTGTGCAATCAACATAACATTTTTGTATTTTTGTTGCAAAATACACGAAAACATAATGATAATATAACCAAGTCCGGCTATCCAGAGTTCCTTTCGTTGTTTACGTTTGTCTTATATCTTTCATGTATGTTTTTCAAATGCATGTTTTCTGGATAGTGGCCTGTGATTATGGTCTAAATGTAGATATGTCATTTAAAGCTAGAATACTGCACAAAGAAAATTCAAAAACTGTCATTTTGTGTCCAAAGGAACAAAACTCTACTTAAAATTGAAAAACCAGACGAAAAAACTATCAAAATGCTAATTTGAAACAGTGAATACTAAAACTTCAAAAGAACTAATCGTTATAAAACTTGCACTGCAAATATGTTTAGTATCAGCCTTTTATGTGTTAGATTAGTCTAAGTTGGTTCCTAATTTTACCCACTGAAAACGCGATTTCGTTGAAAATCACCCTCATATGAAGTCTGTAGAAATCGGGCATAGTTTACGCCAAATATTAAATAAAGAAATATAATGCAGAAACAATGGTTACTTTCTTAAAGTTAATATTTTACCTTTATCAACCATCTGATGAAATCATTTCACAAAAAAATACGAATTAAAACAAGTAAATTTCTGTGTATTTATTTTTTAGCCATTTACCAAAAATAGGGACGGGTTAATCCAAGAAAACGAGTTTTACCCCATCGCGATTCTTGCGCCTGTCTCAAGTCAGGAATATGTTGGTCATTGCCTTGTCCTTGTCTTCTTATGAAATTTCAATTTCTTGAAATTCGGGTAATTGGACGTAGTTGGTTTCAATTGATTTATTCAGTTTTTTTACCTTTTTGGGCCATTAAGGGATTGCTGTATGGTGTGAAGTTCCTAACTGTGTTGAAGACCGTATGGTGATCCCTAGATGCTTTGTTTTGGTTCCTTTAAACCTGGAGATTGGATTTTGTCTCCTTGATATTTACCCTATTTCATTTTTTCATAATTTAATCAAAAAGTCACAACTATTTGTCCAGAAAATTATCTAACCTGATTCCTTCCTGATATACTTACTAAATGAAGGATAGTACGCATATACTTCTCGAGCTACATTTAAAAGTACCTACTGAAAATCTATGCACTTTTCTTAGTACAATGGTAAATAAACTATACTCATTGAAAAAGAAATTATCCACTGAATCGAAATGTCATTTAAACAAAAAAAAAAAAAAAAAAAAAAAAAAAAAAAATTATCATATCAAACCAAGACTCGGGCGTTTCCTGTTATCCATTTTTTACATAAATGATATACACTTCAATGCATCTTCTCTACGACGAAATATCCCATAAGAATTTGCCAATAAAATGATATTATAGACTTATCAAAACACCTTTTGGCAAGATGGAATAACAAAAATCAGTAGAAAGGATGACAACAAGTTTGAGAGATGTGTTTGGAGATTAACAACCACCGAAAGATATTAGCGTTCAAAAAGGCACAAAATGATTGGAGACCGCTATAAACGAACTTACGGTATGGCAATAGGCGGAATGCGGTGAGGCGAAATTCCGCCGTTTAAGTGCCCTAAATCTGCAGCTGGTGAAAATTCGTCAGGAAAAATCGGTATGTTTGCATTTCATTTATTCGAGGGAAAGTGAGTGAAACTTGTGTTAACCCCTAATAGTCCTGTTAGGTAAAATGTTGACGTTGTTTTGAGACAAATATTGATTCTTTTTGCAGATGCCTTTCTTCCGTGTGAAAAAATTGAAGTCTTTTCGTCTCAACACCGGACAACATTCTGGTGTTTGGGATGCCTAAAACCAACTGCGCATGTCAGGTAGCCAGCTATTAGGGTTCACGACAGGAGATCCGGTTTTGTATGGTTCCGGAAGTAATGAAATTGTTGAAAATGCATCCATTAGGACTGTTTCCTGTTTTCATGAAAAATACTGTTTGATGACATCATTTTGTCATGTTTGTGAACAAACATTCGAAATGTTCTACTTTTGGCTTTTTTCGCCATTCCCAGAAGTAAGTCAAAATGTTCTTTTCTGCAAGAAAAGTATTCGTTGACGTGATAACGTAAAAAAAAAAATCCGATTACACTGAAATAAAATGTCGGAAGCATTTGACATTGGCATTAGGAGATAAAAAAGGTGCAAATATAGGGAGATATTTAAACCTTTCGAAAAAAATCAATAAAATCGAGAAACAAAATCAATATTACTCTGTATTTGTTTAAGTATTAACATGCCAAATATCGTTACAACACCCCTTGTATTAGAAGAAATTTTGCATTCATACTTTTGCACAATTTCTTTTTTCCATAATTATATAACGATGGAATACTTTTGTGGGAAAAACGTTCACATTAGACACAAACAGACACAAGCTATAAATAAAGGGTCCAAGAAGGGAACTAACATGACAAGCAAAGACAAAATAAGGAAAATGCATGAAATGAATACCACCCCCCCCCCCCCCNCCCCCAAAAAAAAAAACAAAACAAAACAAAACAAAAAAAAAACAAAACAAAAAACTAGCAGTTTGAACACTAAAAAGGGTGTTATAAGATTCTCCAGCGGTAGATTTACACCATTCAGTGCAACTGTTACATTGACAATGGGAAGTTTTCCGTCCAAAACCAAAGCGAAAAAAATGTCTGTGACAAATTTCAATTTTATAGACAGATTTTTCCAATCGTCTGTCATAGTTAAGATAATAACCACAGGATGGAGTAGTTGTTGATCCGCCATTACTATGGTGAAAATTACTCAACCAGCTGGATACTTCCATTATATTCAGTCTAATTAATAAACTATCAAGGATCTTAATTAAGTGTAAAAAGTTTATATTCACACTGTTTAAGTCCTCTAATTAACATTATAAAAAGAAGGATCTAAAAGAAGATCAGGTTTCGAAATGCCAAGAAAAGATATTATCACACCATTGTGTAGGGATAGTTATAATTCTATGCAGTTGCATGTCACACTGTGTTAAATGGTAATTTAACAAATCATCACAGATTATTATCAGTCATTAATGTTATACGTCGGACTATAGGCCAATTGAAGTTTTTAGTATAGCTAAAACTGTAATATTAAAATTTTAATCTGTTAAACGTATTTGATAAATATTCGATTTTACGTTTAACAGGGAAAATAAATTTTGACAGGGACATTAAATTCCAGATAAAAAAGCACCACAGGCACTAAACATTTGTACAGCAGTATTCTATTTCTATAGATAAAATGTCCAGAGTTCGATAGTTAAAGTTATTAGGGAAAAGGCTCAAAACGATTTTTTTTTCTGTGGACGCCGGTAAAAAGGTAGTAAAAAGGATGTTTTTTTCAAGCCATTAGCAATTCCCTGTGATGAAAATTAATACTAACTCGCGATCAAGTATTAAAATAATTCGTTTTGGTTTATTTAGAATTTTTCAAAGGAATTAAATATTGATATCATACAAAAATGTATAATACCCCTTTTCAGTTTTAGTACAGTATAAAAATACAGTTATGGTCTTTAATCGACTTCAGATAATATTCATAATTATTTAATCTCGAAAAGGTTATTTTCCTCGGTCCTACGGACGACGGAAACATAGCCTTTTCTTGATTAAATAATTATGGATATTACCCTCAATTAAAGGCCATAATTGTATATTATGTTTTATTAGATAACGAGAAACCGAAGTTACTGTAAATTTAATTTCTGCATATATGGCCATTTCGACAACTTTATGTCTCCTCAGTGCAGATCAAATCAAAACATTTGGAAATTAAACGTTCACATTCGCGGAAATACATTCGAGTCATCTTATTTGAGCCTGTGTTCGGTACATTGACTCCTTTGATAGATCCCAATTGCTCACAAATAGGCTACTTCAACTTCCCTCCAGAAGTTTTACGGACGACATCACCATCTTGTGGCCCGCTGTGGGATATCTATTTCCCAGATGACAACAGATCTTTCCCTTTAATGGTGAATAAAAGGATATGGAGTAAATGCACATGAGACAAAGTCTATACAAATACGTGGTAAAAAACAAGCAAAGGAACAACGCTTTTATTGTTGTTCTTCATCTTGAAGTCACCATGAGGCCTTCAACAATGAGCTTTGCTCATACCTCAAAGTAAGTTCAAGACGGCCCCTAGCACCGGTTTCAGCGGAATTCTTTGATAATTGTCGAGCAACACTACATCCTTGTCTTTCTTGGTCATGGGTGCGTGATTGTCAACAAACATCAATTAAACTGGCAAAGTGTTCTTACAATCACTGTCATCCTTTGCCCGACAAAAGCACTAGTGTCTTAAGCTAGTGGACAACTACAACATATAGACAAACACAGGGCACTCATCAAGTCGAATGTAAGAAAACTTGGCGTTATAAAATAGTGAGATGTGGGCACTTAAAACAGGTGGTCTGGATTACATTTCGAAAATTACAAAAATAATTGCCAAAATTTGAAAGTATCAATAGTATATCCATATGAGAAATTCTCTCACGCACAAGTACACCATAACTGAAAAATATAGAGAGCATACATCTTTCGCACGGGGAACCGTTTTACGGACTCCACACTGCAGGAGAGCTTTTTTGTTGTTTCCTCTACCGGATTTGACATGTTCAACACGGAGGGTGTCTTATAAGAAGCAGGAGATGCTTACTCTACCGGTGCACCTGATCTCACCCATGTTTTTTTATTGGGTCCGTGTTGTTCATCTTTGTGTGTGTGTGTCTTCATTTTCCTTTTTGTGCCGTACTCGTGTTATGTCTCTGTTTCTTTTTTGTTTCCGATGTAGCCATTGTCATTGGATTATTCGTTTTGGATCGACGATTCGGTTCTCGCTTATTTTTCAAAAGTCAGAAGCCACAAGGGTCGTATTAAATCATCGCTCAATGGATTCATCACATTACTAAACTACTATTGCAAAAGGACAAAAAATAAGATTATAAACAATACATCAATTGCTGTTTGCTCCTCTCTGATCACTTTAATCGATGTATTGGTTGACTGGCTATCAAATCAAACTTCAGTAACATTTCAGCTCTTTCACGTTTAACTCTCAAATTTCGTGTGCATTATGACAAAAACAGCAAACTGAAATAACCACATGTATATTCTTTTCCTTGAATAGGTTTTTTTTTTGTTTTCCAATGGCATATTAACTTGTATTCTAAAGTTTCCTAACACTTATGTCATAGAGAAAATCGGACAAGAAACTTAATATTACATAACCTAAACATTACTATACATAACACCCATTTCTTTTGTTATTCTTATCTCAAAAAGTAATCTGTTGAAATTTGATTTAACTTTTTTTTCTCCATGTGACATAACGATTTAATTTGAAAATTTTTACCTCCCTTAATAAAATACTTGAAAAACCGAAAACAATTTTACATCGTTAATAAAAGTAATTTTAACTATTTATGCAATGAGAAACGTACTGAAAAATATTTAAATCGCATTCGCAGTGTTTCAATTTCCATTCGCCTCTTTTTTGGCCCGTTTATCTCGTAAACGGTACATCCCACACGAAATCCTTTGATTATTACTGACAATTGTTTGCGGATCCTAAGTCAAACATTGGCGATCAAAATGGTGCACTGGTTCGTTATCAGTCTAATTACCTCAATAGTGGATGCCGACAGGGATCCAGAAAATAAAGGGGAGGTTTCAAATCTTTCGGGTTGCACGGAGTGCAATTCCGGGCTATAAAATAAGGTGAATATCGGGCGGGCCTCGGCATGCGCGGAAAATAGGGTACCTATTTTGTGAAATTAACTCATCCTACAGTTTCAACCCCGATCTTTGAAACTTCACAGAATGTTTCTATATATATTGAAGATGTGACCTTACTTTATAGAAGTATTTTGATTTTTTTTTAAAAATTCCGGACTTTGGACCTTTTACTTGGCTTCGGAAATCAGTCATTTGATAGAAATTTAATACAGAGGGTACCTATTTTGTGAAGCCTCTAGCAATTGTAATTAACGAGTTATAACAAAATCTAGATTTTGACCTTTTGACCTCTGTGACCTTGACCTTTGATCTGACCTAAGTGAAATGTGCATAATGCTGTTCAGCTTCATATGACCAATATACAGGCCAAATATGAAAGTCCTGTCACATCTGGTTGAAAAGATATAGGCAATGTTAAATTTTTTTTTTAAGTTTCAAGTTTTCACTCAGTGACCTTGACCTTTGACCTAACCATAATTTTTATGGTAGATTTGTACTAAGGTCTATCAGATCTATTCACATAAAATAGCAAGCCTCTGGCAGTTATAATTAACGAACCAGAGCAAAATCTAAATTTTGACAATTTTGACATTTTGATCTCTGTGACCTTGACCTTTTGACCTGACCTTTGTGAAATCTGCATAATGCTGTTAAGTTTATATGAACAATATACAGGCCAAATATAAAGGTCCTATCGCATATGGTTGAAAAAATATAGGCAATGTAAAAGTTTTTGTTAAAGTTTTCAAGTTTTCACTCAGTGATTTTTACTAAGCTTTATTAGATCTATTAACATGCAAAATATCAAGCCTCTTGCAATTATAATTAAGAAGCTGGAGAAAAATCAAGATTTTGACCTTTTGACCTCTGTGAACTTGACCTTTGACCCGACCTTAGTGAAATGTGCATAATGATGTTCAGTTATACATGATTAATGCACACACCAAATATGTAGGGCCTATCACATCTAGTTCAACAGTTATGAGCCAGGTTAAAGTTGTGGACAGACAGACATACATATATACTTACGAACAGACAGACAGACAGACAGGACAAAAACAATATACCCCCGATTTAAAGATCCGGGGCATAAAATATATCTGATTTGACCTAATGTGGGGAAAAGACTGGACTTCCACCTATTTTAATTCTCTCATTGTGCCAAATTCGTTGTGACAATATTTCATCTGGGGCTGTGTCATATTCTACCTAATAGATGCCCATACAGTGACAACATATTTCCAAAAAGAATTGAAATTTTTACTTAGTCCTTTCAAGGCACTTTGATTATAATACCAAAACTTGTCCCGTCCCAGGTCCTCCAAGACACTTGCTAAAAATAACTTCCATGGAGCAAGGTTATCTGGGTCTAGAACTCCCTTGACCCTAGAAATTTTTAATGCAGGAATAAATGACATGACCTGAGGCATTTTCAGACGTCCCTCTTCATAATTACCAATTATAGTATTACGTTTAACTGTATCTACTTTATTATCCCATAGAAAGTTAAAGAAAATATCCTGAATAATTTTTAAAATGTGTAGTGGAGGATACAGGAGGACTGTAAATGGTTGAACTAATATTGGTAATGCCAATGTTTTAAGAACTGTAACTGTTTTAATTAAAGATATAGTTCTTAGTGACCAATTATTTAGTATTTTTTTAGTAATTATGTTGAAAACTAAGGAGTATCTCCCTCATGCATAGCTCTGTCCTTAGCTAATTTTGGCTTTACATTTAGATCATATTTGGTTATTTGTTCTCTATCAGTTTTTAAATATCTTTGAGTATATGGTCTTCCAAACATTTAGATTTTATCTGCACTGAAGAGACGTAAGTGTCGAAATACGCATATGCAGAAGGTAAATTTACAGTAGCCTCGGTATTTAGTTATTTGTTACCACTAAGTCGATGCCACTGCTGGTGGACTGTTAGTCCCCGAGGGTATTCACCAGCCCAGTAGTCAGTACTTCGGTACTGACCCGAAAGCCGATTATTTTTGGAGCCTTACAATATCTAAATTTTTGTAAATTATGTTGAAAACTAAGGAGTATCTCCCTCATGCATAGCTCTGTCCTTGGCTTATTTTGGCTTTACATTTAGATCTTATTTGGTTATTTGTTCTCTATCAGTTTTTAAATATCTTTGAGTATATGGTCTTCCAAACATTTAGATTTTATCTGCACTGAAGAGACATAAGTGTCGAAATGCGCATATGCAGAAGGTAAATTAACAGTAGCCTCGGTATTTAGTTATTTGTTATTTGTTCTATCTTTTGCACAGAATTATATAGATATCTATCTGGATTTTATAGAAAAAATTGATGGCTTATAGTTTGAATTCGCCAGAATGGTTTCACTTAATACGTTTATTTGTTTGGATTTCCTTACTACAGCCCCTTCTAGCCCCAATCCATATAGCATGGGTTTTATCAAAGTTTGCCTTTAACACAAAACAAGAAGAGAAAAGTTCAACTATATCTAAAGCGTGATTTTAGGATTGTACATCATCATACAATATTAAAGTTGAGGCGTCGGCGTACTGACTAATCAAAAATTTGAATTATCAATTTTTATCCCTTTTATATCAGGATGAAACTTAATAGCAGCACTTAATAATTCAACTGCCAATATAAATGATTAAGGGGACAAAAGATCTCCTTGACGAACTCCTCTTTCTATTTTAAAACTCTCTGAGAAATGCCCATTATTCAGTACACAACATTCCGATCATGATAATAAGTTTTAAACCAATAAGTAATAGAAGGACCAAACCCAAAGAAATCTAAACATTTTTTAATAAAATTCCATTCTACTAAATCAAATACTTTTTCAAAGTCCAAAAGTATCAAAATCCGAGGAATATCACTTTCATCACATTTTTCAATGATGTCAGACATCTGTCTTGTACATTCACCAATAAAACGGACTTTCATAAAACCCATTTGAGTATCAGATATACGTTTTTACAATACTTTTTAAAACGTTTTGTAATTGCAGAAGCACAGAGTTTGTAATCCACATTAAGTAATGAAATTTGGCGCCAGTTTTTAAAGAAAAATTTTGACTTTCCTTCTTTTGGAAGACATGTTATAACACCTTGTCTCTGGGAAACTGACAAATTACCCTTAATATAGGCTTGATTAAATGACCGAATAACAAAATGTTTTACGTCTGACCAAAAAATTGTAAAATTCAGTAGTGAAACCATCTAGTCCTGGAGATTTTCCATTCTTCATATTTTTTAGTGACATAAGCATTTCTTATCGTTTTAACCCCTCTCTAAATCTTCGCTTTCCTCTTGACTCATTTTTTTTTTATTAAAGGGTTAGTTTCATAAAAAAACATTCCATGGCTATAATCAATGACTGTTTTTTTACTAGTATACAGGTGTTCATAAAAAAAAAAATTTGTTGTGTCAAGATATCTTCCTGACTGGTAATTTCATCTCCATTTTCTAAAATCAATTTTTGAATAATTTTTTCAGTGAAATGTCTCTTTTCCAATTGGGCGATTTTGTACATAAATAATTTAATCCTATTTCTAGTGCAAATTGAATATTTTTATCCAACTTCTCGTGAAAATAAATAATTTAACTTTGATTTGAAGAATTTGAAAAATATTTTTGTTTGTTTGTTGCAAATGGAAAAAATCCGAGGTGACATTAATGACAATAAATAGTTTGCTCCAGATTTTCATGAAATTAAATAAATCTTCTGGTAAAATCGCCCAAGCCCTCCCCTGAAAATCAAATGGTCTTCCCCTAAGTATATTCTATATACATGTCTCAAAGATTACTTTTTTATTCCTTCCTAGTGCTAAATCGACACGACCTATGCATTCTATAGTATTTTACGATGCGGTCTGAAGTAATACATTGGCAAACGAATACCGAAGCAAGAACGAGGAAAGGGGAAATTCTAAAATCATAAATCCAAAATCACGACAATTCACAGCAACACGAATTGAGACAGTATGACAAAGACATAACAAACGGTGAAATGTACATTTTACATTTATGTCAGAATGAAATTGATGCCAGCTATATTCACTGTTTGGGTTGTACAAAATGAACATTTTTGATACACTTTGAAATGTAGTAATTCCACACTAAAGAAAAATCGTCTTACATGCTGACAGACATTCGAAAAATGTGTGAACATTGACATCTGTAAAACAGACGGCAATGACGAAATAAGACGACATGACATCGTAAACCTATGAAATCTTATTTTCTAATTACAAACAGTCCAAGAACTGTTGACAGGAAAAAGTCTCCTCCGATTTGATAAAGAACAGAATAAATGGTATAGTTCTGCAATATTTTATAGATATAGGGAGGTATAATAAAATTGAATGTTGAATACCGCAATATTATACAAGGGCACTTATACGAGATAAATATTGGGGTTTAACGGGGCAATAAAGTAATTTTAATTGATTGATTGATTGATTATTGTTTAACGTCTACTCAGCAATATTTCAGCTATACCAAGACGAGAACAAGTTTGCTAATAAATAATCACTTGGGGGTATGGAAAGGGCCATGGGACGGGAAATTCTGACTGCCACTGGAAAAGTAGGGTGAAATCGTCAAGGGCGGGGCATTTAGCCTTGTTTCCGATCACCTACGGACAACCCCAAAAAGAGCTTGCTACAAGGGTTCTTTAACGTGCAGGAAGCGTGGCATTTCTTCCAACACGTGGACCTGAGTTTTACATCCCATCCGAAAGATGGGTTGTGTATTTATTTATCCCGCATAACCACGGAATGGGTCCTATTTCTATATCCCGGGACCCTCGGGGTCAGTCTCCGTTTAGGAGGGGTCACACCCCGCAAGCCGGAGATACTAGGTCCTATTTCTATATCCCGGGGTTCCCTCGGGGTCCTCTGTTAGGATGACTCATACTCCAAGCTCAGAGGATGCTGCGGGCCTATTCATAAGCCGGGACCGCGCACGGCGGAAGTAATTTTAAACGAGAGTTTACTCCGAGTTCTTTATGATCTTTTTGGCTCCGTAAAACCCCATATTTATCGAGGAGTTGTATTATATTTGATTTTGACCGATATGGCTGAGGTAAATGACAACAAACAAAAGTGGCGTGGTATCTAAGGTGGTTTGGAATAAGTATGGCCTTGAAACGTCGATAGTATGCAATTATGACTATTTCCCTGATCAAATGTGCAATATTTATATAATAGTTAATGGTCATTATCGTGAAATAAATACTGCCCATGGGAGAGTGGTATTGACCGAAAAGTTGGAAATGACTTAGCCGAAAGCAAAGTCATTATCTGCATCGAAGTCAATAACACTGTCCCAAGGGCAGTCTAAATTTCACGATAATGACCACTTTTCATTAACTATTGTTATTATTTAATTGAGGAAACTATTGCATTATTTCACATTCTGCTGTCTATTCATAATCATTTTAGCGACGTGTTCATTTTCAAATGGTTTTGTTGTCTGATGATTGCATTTCAACATTTATTGTTAAAACTCGAGAGACAATTACTCTTTAATGGTTTAAGATGTACATGCCACCGACACAATATTAATCACGAATCATAATCGTTTTGAAACTTGAGAAGTAAATTTTGAATCACAGTCAGGCAATACCATGTGATAATGCCCATCACTTCCACATGGTAATTCCCGCTTGACATTTTAACGCACATTAATAAATACCACGTGGACAGAATTCCACCAATAAAAAGAAATCAATTTTCACCGATATGAAATATTATATACTCATTTAAATATCTTTAATCTGATTTGTTCAAACATTTTAGATTTCGCTGGGTCAACCGGTGAACGTTGGGTCGCATAGGTAGGTCAACCGGTGAACAAGAAAATTCGATATAACAGTTACCATCCTATATAGTGTGTGACCCAGCGGTTTTCTCCCCTCGAAATTTAGGTCACCCTCGAGCAAGCTCTCGGGTGACCTTAATATCTCGGGGAGAGAAACCGTTGGGTCACATACTCTCTAGGGTGGTAATTGTATAACACATTTCTATACTTTATACATATAAATACAAGTACAAATATCATATATTAATCTTTACATCGTTTTGGTGGAAAATTTAGGTCGATTCCACCTTAGAGACTTTCTTACCTACCATGCCATATGCTGACATTCAAAATCGAAAAACATTCCGAGCCGTCAACCGACTTACCAGTCCACTAACAAAATCGCAATTGGTTTACTTGGAATTACCTAACAAACGAATTACCCCATAGCGAAGGCGATTTAATTATTGCTATAGACAAATATGATTGAAATGGTAAATATATATCGTATTAATTGCACCATATGTTTAATATAATAGTTGTAATAAACAAAATTAACATGAGTAAAGTTCAATAATATTTTTCAGTACCTTTCTCATTGCATAAATAGTTAAAATCATTTTTATTAACGATTTAGAGGCATTTGTTTATGTTCTGTTTGTTTCTCGTCCTTCTTTGTCATTTACGCTCTCTGTCTACATGTGATCTTTATATTGCTATGTATTCTGGATTTGTGATTTTTTGTTGTTGTTTCGATATTTTATAAAATATATTCAACCGTAAAAAGGAGAACTAATACTTGCTGTTGAATTATATTATTTCACTGTTTAGTCCTGGATAGAATAATTTATTCTGCAACGTTATGCACATACTGAAAATTAATAGTCAAATGCCTGCAATGAGATACATATAAAAGCAACTTACACAAAATAGAGTTGATGATTATCTCTGAATGTGCCTTTTTCAATATATGTAATTTCATTGCCTTCCAAATAGCTGCAAAAATGAAAAGCATACCTAATACATGAGATTTACCAGGCCTAGTGCAAGTAAAGGGAATAGCGTGATATGTGAATTGCTAAAAAAAAACTACGGACCCCTGTCCTGGCAATGGTAAATAAATAATGCTAAAAAGTGTACTAAACTTTGGCTCGTTCAAAATTGAACAATAATAAATGGACATTAACATGATTAAAATTAATTGTACTAGATCGATTATAGCAACTGTTATCATTTTACCGAAATTATTCTTGAAGCATTCAATTATAATGTATGCAAACAAGACCTCAGTCTTAAACATTATGATGTAACACATGTATATTCTTGTTTTGTCCTATATCCTATTTTGCTGTAACCGCATTTGTACGTATCTTATTTCCTGTTTTTAATGGTCGATTTTTTTCTTTTCCCCCACATTTCTGTCATACTTAAATAATATTGTTTAATACTACGGGATATGTATTGTGTTGGTTAATCTTTTATCAAGTTGAGTGTATCTTACAAACATTTAAAGAAACGATGTCTCAGCAGCTGTGTATCAGTTTCAAGACTGACCACTGGATAAATACGGGACTTCTGGGTGTTCAATCCGGAATAAAGATGAAACTATACGAAAATAATCAATACATTAAGAGGAATCACGTAATAGTTATCACACGAGGAAGTGGTGTGTCTCTATAAGATCACCCCGATGGCCGGAGGCCGTAGTGGTGAACTTATACAGACAACCAAGTCCGAGTGTGATAGCTATTCTACATCCCAGCTAATATATAAAGTAAAGGAACGTCGATATATCTTATTAAAAACTATATCCATGCTTGTAATGTCATGAAAAAAAATGTTCATACTATAATAACAGTAAATATCCTTATTGTGCCCAACAACGATTTTTTACATACGATTTTTTTCACACGGTAACTGCAACGAGAACGTGGTTTAGTAGGTATGGTAGAAGTCTAGTAAACAAAATTACCCTGTTTAGAATCCCACTATGGACTATGTTATTTTTCAACGTTTTAAAATCTTGATATTTAAACATAAAATTTTACTAAGTTCAACAGAACTGAACAGTTCTCAAACTTTGGCCTTGACAAAAACAAAATATTAGTAAAAATTCCTTTGTTCTAACTTTGAGAGATTGCAGGGATGATCTGACTCAGATCACCCCTGCTAGAACAAAATATCTGGGATGTAATAATTAAGGAACACCTTTGAACTAAGGTTGGTTTAAATTGAATCTCTTATTGCGCTATAGGTTAATTGTTTTAGTCAATTAAAATTTAGTTAAAAAATTGTCATGTACTAACAATTATATGTATATACTTCAATTTCATAAATATTTTGTTTTTTCTGTTTGTTATGTGATATATATTTATTTCAATAGGTCAAGAATCCAGTCACTCCGTCTTATTGAGAGACAACTTGTATTAAGAGACCCACTTGTTTTAAGAGACCACTTAAAATTTACACTTTATATTAAAATTAATTGAAATTGACCTCTATCAAGAGACTACAGGTCTGAAAAGACCAGTTTTTCCTACTCTCATGACTGGTCCCTTAAAACAGGTTTCACTGTACTTAATTATAATACACATAGCCTCATGTAAATTAGTGCAGATTCGTTTTATTTATTTTGAATAAATTTAAGGAGTATTTACATCAGATCCACCCCATTGAGCTTGAAAGGAAAGAAACAACTGATACACCTACTTCAGTTTCGTACCTATATCTTTTATTGTATATTGACGAAGATGGACGTTTGAAATCTATGCTATATGACAAGCGTGATGATTTTAATTTCCCAATTGTGAACTTTCCCTTTCTTAGCAGCAATATACCTAACTCTCTAGCCTATGGAGTGTACATTTCACAGTTGACTTGTTACTTTCGAGCTTGTAGTTTGTACAGTCATTTTTTGAACTGAACAAAACACTTTCCCAAAAGCTGCTTAGTCAGTGATTTGTTCAACCAATGTTAATTTCATCCCTCAAGAAATTCTATGACCGTCACCATAACATCATTGAAAGATATGACGTGTCAGTATCCCAAATAAAAGTAGACATTTTCAGCTAGATTAACGTCTTACCGAATTTGAATACCGATTTTGACATTTTCTTAACTCACTCCCAGTGTAATGGGTGCTGTTAACAGAGTAGGACATGCTTAACCTTTCGGAGCACCTGATGTCACTTTCAGTTTCACTGAAGTTCACACTGTGAGTGCCTTTGTTTTGGGTGTTGTGATTTCTATTTCTGTGCTTTGTGTCTGTCTGGTGTCATTGTTTTCTGTGTCTAACGTCATTGCTTTCTGTGTTCTCGTTTTGGCCATGTCTTTTGACTTCGATTGTATGTAAATTATACTCCTTCGGTATTCTACTGTCGTTGTTTTATCTGACGTCATGTCCTTCTTAATCTTGAAGTGAGTCTTTTTACTATGTTTTGTATAAATGTTTTTCTAAAACTAATGAAACAGTGAAGCAAAATTAACAGAGCTTCAAAATAGATGTGGCTCTAGAATGTGTGTTAATGTTTCATGTGAGAGGTAAGACTAGTTGCAGATCTATATATAATGATCCATACCCTTAGTACTTTAGCCAAAAATTTTATAACTTATTGTACTTACATCTGATATAGATTAACCAGATTATTAAATGTTCCATTTCGTAGTTCTGTAATCGAATTATTGTTCATAGATCTACAAAGAAAATCAAGTATCTAAACGTGAAATAATTATGATATAGTATTTCAAATGACTGTTTTTCTTTTATTGCGTCTCCTCTTACTAAATTTTGACAATGGTTATAGCTAGGATGAGTCATAAAAAGAGCTAATACTTCATGATGATTTGGTACACCATAATTAATTCTTATAAATGCTAGAAGTCTATGGCCTGACTAAATACACATAAAACATCAAAAGAACCCCACATGATATTGTCAAAATTCAATAAGAGGAGACGCAATTAAAGAAACACAGTCCTGGGAAATACTTTTACAAATGTATGTACGCTATATAATTATCGGCAATTTTTAAAAAACATTCCTAAGCTCTAATAGTGGCTGATAATGTTAGTACCACCAAATGGACCTTATTATGAAATTATCAGGTGATATACTGTCATCTAAAAATGTCAAGGTAAAAGGTCACCGGTCAAGATCACTGATGACCTTAGACCTTGTTATCGATTAAACTCATAATCCGTTTAAGATATGTGATCAAATGTATTTGAGAAAAATGTGTGTCTCATTGAGTTCTGCATTTGGTACTGTGGGTCCAGAACAATTCGTTTTTGGCCTATGGCCTAAAAACAATTTGTGAGGTCCGATTTAGGGTTTCTCGCTCATATCTCAAAACTATTAAAGATACAAAGATACAATGAATGTTCCGTTCTATATTGCCGACAAAATGGGGTCAAGATAAAAGCCCCTTAGCAATAACGTCATTTGTCATTAAATCTTTAGAAACCATATGCAAAAAGTTGTGTAATTTGATAAAGAGAAAATATTTGGCAATGTCAACCGGAAAGACTTTCATGTCCTAAGCAACAAGCAAATTTGTTTGAAAAAGTCTTAGCATCTGTTGAGCAAAAGTTAAAAAAAGTTAAGAACTTTTGTTTACATCACATTGTTGACCGAAATAGAAAACAAAATCAAACCAAAACATAAAACCACGGTGAAAAATGGTGCAAGACCTTGCAACTTTCCTCTGAATAGCTGACCTTTTTATTATTTTTCTTTTCTTCCGCCAAACTCTGGCCTGAAACCATGTAACATATCAATTCAACACTTAGCGTCATAACTCGACATTATATTTCTCCGGCACCTCAAAGCGCGAGCATATTAAGTAAATAGGTAACGGAGTTATCTCCAAAAACACTGTTCACCTTGTTATCGGATAACTAAATACCGAAGTTACTGTGAATTTAGGTTCCACATCTGCGCATTTCGACAACTTATGTCTCTTCAGTGCAGATAAAATCTAAACATTTGGAAGACCATCTACCTAAAGATGTTTAAAAACTGATAGAGAACGAAAAACCAATATGATCTACATGTAAGCCAAAATCAACTAAGGACAGAGCTTTGCTTGAGGGAGATACTCCTGATAGGTTTCATCAAAATTTACAAAAATTTAGATATTGCAAGTTTCCAAAGAATCGGCTTTCGGGTCAGCACCTAAGTATTGACTACTGGGCTAGTGAATACCCTCGGGGACTAACAGTCCACCAGCAGAGGCATGGACCAAATGGTAACAAATAACTGAATACCGAAGTTACTGTGAATTTAGGTTCTGCATATGCGCATTTCGACAACTTATGTCTCTTCAGTACAGATAAAATCTAAACATTTGGAAAACCATCTACCCAAAGATGTTAAAAAACTGATAGAGAACGAATAACCAATATGATCCAAACGTAAAGCCAAAATCAACAAAGGACAGAGCTTTGCTTGAGGGAGATACTCCTTAAATTTACTCAAAACCGATATCAATAATCTGAGCTGGGTAAATGTTGCGTTTATCCTGTGCAAAATGTTGTTTTTGGGCGTCGCGATCCAATTACGCGTTTCTGACAACTAAAGATCCACATTTCTCAAAATTCTCTGATTTCCACCAAATTTGGTTTATAGGTAGCTTTTACGGACCTAATTACAAATCTGGGGTCAAAATTGTTTTTTTCGTCCGCAATTTTCAAAATTGTCAACATTCAAATTTTTGTTACAGGAATATCTCGAAAACAATCATACAAAAGTTATGAAAACATCATATTGGAAAACACTCCTCGATTAAGATGTATACATGTATTTGATACATTTAGATGAAAACTCTGCGACTAAATGTTTTGGAGTAATAGCCAATCACGCATTTCGGTAAAAAGAACTTTAAAACGCTAACAGATAATATAGTACACATGCATATTTAAAATGATCCGAAGCGAAGAGACCTTCAGTTTGAGTACCAGGTTCGTCATCGTTAACCTTTGCCCGTGACCTTTGACCTTGTTATCAGGTCATCTCGGAAATAGATGAGTGATCAAGTACAATGTGAAAATTTTTGACAGGTCAAGGGTTCGTTTGTTTCATTTGTGCCAAATCTCTCCCATGAACCCCTGGAAAGTTATTGCACTTGACACGTTTTGGAATGTGTTTCATTTGTAAAGCGTTACAGATAGTACAGTTACCTATCAAACTGATCAGTACAAATGGACGTTCGATTTGATTCCAAGATCATGGTCATAACCAAATGTTGCTCTTGTTTAAGTAAAATCACCAAAACGGTATGAGATAGATGACTAAATTTAAATGAGAAAATGTTAATACCACTGAGGTCTATATTTAGTACATTTGGACAAACACTTTCGGGCCATTTGTTTTGGTTCTTTTGTGAGTTTTTTTTTTTTTTTTTTTTTTTTTTTTTTTTTTTTTTTTTTTTGTTTGTTTTTTTTTTGCTTATACTTCAAAAACCATTCAAGATCCAAAGAAACTATTTTACGAAAAATGTAAAATATGGCCAACAAAATGCAGTCAAGATTAATGATTAAAGATCCCTGGCAACATCGTTCTTAGTCATGAAAGTCCCTGGCAACCGTATCCACAAATTGTTCTAATGTTGTAAAGACATGACGTTGCCAACCGGAAATGACCTTCCTGTCATTAGCTACAAGTTCATTTTAAAAGATCCTTTGCAACCGTTAAGCAAAAGGCTAAAATAGTTAAGAACTGTTGTTTACATCACATTTTTGATCGAAATAGACAAAAAAACTCATACATGTAATCATGGTGAAAACTGGTGAAAGTCCTTGTAGTTGTTCTCTCTACAACTGACTTTTAAATTATTATTTTTTTTTTTATCTTTCTTAAGGCCTCTGTACAGGAACCGTTTTCATGTATCATTACGACACTTTGCGAAGTAATTGGAAGTTGGAAAATCTGTACCCAAATTACCCAACGAAGGAAATTTATATTTAATAACAGAGTTATCTCCCTGAATATGGTTTATTTAGTTATCATGTTAGCTCAGAAATCGTAACCAAAATCAAAATTCTTAGGTAAGGAAAATGTTTCATTCATCATCAGGATGATTGTCATGCAAAAATTTCAAAAACATTTTTTTTTCTGGACGCGACCCCGGTTTACGCGTTTTTACCCCTAGTTACAAATGTATGTCAATTTCTAAAAATTATCGGATTTCAACCAAATTGGGCTTCCAGGTAGCTTTAATGGACCTGATTATAAATTTGGGGTCAATTTTTTTTCGTCCACCATTTTCAAAATGGTGGCCATTCTAAATTTTGTTATCGTCATATCTCGGAAACGATAAAAATTTTGGAAAATATTGCGGAAACATTCCTCTCATTGAGATCTTCATCTGATTCAATTGAACGAAAACTCCTCGTTTTTGAGTTATAGCCCTTGACGCGTTTGTGTGAATCGTTTTTTTTTTTTTAGAATATATTTTAAAACGATTACGGATAATATCTTGAACTTTTTTTTAAAGTAATCAGTATGAAAATACCTTAAATTTGATTACCAGGTTGACGGTCATCGGTGAACCGTAATAGATGGCTGAAAAAGAATTTCAGCAAAAATGTTCAACATGTCAAGGGCTACATTTGTTCATATGAATGGAAGCTCTCGAGTGACTTGCCGGATCGTTAATGCCGTTAACGCGTTCACAAAAGTTGTTTATAAAGTTGTAATTTTAAACCATTACAGATAGTATGGTCAAGTAAAACCCCCGTCACACTGGGACGAAGACCATCAAGATCTTAGTACGTTCTTAAAACTTTCTGGAACGTAGTGAAAACGGGATAAAAATATAGCTTTAAAGTTTTTACAACGATTTCTCTACGTCAGTGCTAAGATTGCGATACGTCTTTCAAGTTTATGACCAAGTTCCTTGTAGGTCTATCAAGTCCTTACTACGTTTCTTCTGGGATCATCACGTCTTTACTACTTTCAAACTACGTCCTTGATACGACTCTACTGCGACCACCCAGTTTGAAGTAGGTCTCCAATACGTTTGTACAGAGTTTGTACAAGAGACAATGAAAAAAAAAGATAAGTAATTGTCGTCAAACCTTGTGGTGGTCGAGTTTCTTTTTGTTACATTTTATTCCAAGCGTTAGCGATGTAACAAAATAAAAAAAAACAAAGGTCTATACTAAAATTTACAAAGTATCGGACGAACATGGTTTATTTCAATTCTAAGATGGGAATTTTACCAGTATTAGGGGCGGTCTGATTGGATCGGCAACATTGACTTCAATTCTTTAATGCATTCATTCTTCCATAATCTCCACTTGAAATTCTACTCGACGCTGCTGACGAACCGGACGTTACGGTTTGATTTATGGCCCTGTCAACCTATAACGTTCTAGTCAATGTTCGAAAACTTCCGGGCGAAAATTTTTGTTAAAAACGATAGCACCTACTGACAAATTTGCAGCAGTTTTCCTGCTGGACACGTTGTTACGTCAGACCGATGATTTCAACACGCGGGAAACTAATGACTTATATGCAGCATACAAAAAGCATAACAGAACATTCCATTATTAAAAAAACAACATTTTACTAGCATACTTGAAGTATGCGTAACGCGTGCATAACGGGCGTCTTACGAACAATCGAACATCTGCATGGGTGAAAAACCAGATTTTGATGATCTTTCCTCAGATCAGTTTAATTATGTTTCCAAGTCAATTCAAACAGTGACAAAAAAAGAAGTGAAACCGAAAGATGTGCAGACTTACAGGATGGGTAACACAAAAGAAAACCACATTTTTTTTAAATGATGCTGACTTACATTCTGTTGAATGGATTTTTTTTTACTTGTTCATAAACAAGTCATTTATAATACAAACACTGGCTGATACATTTTACTACTCGTTAGAAACAAGGAATCATGTGTGCGTTTATACACGTTTTAAAAACAAGCGAGAAGCTACTCTATATAATATATATATATATATAAAATCTCTTCATTTTACATCCGGAGCTTTCGGTCGGGCAAGCCGGACTTCATCAACGGAACTTTATTATGCTATAGTAACCACAATTACAATTACGAATAGGGAACGTCACAATTTACAATTAAATTTACGGGAACGAGAACGTCACATTTTTGTATTTATTCCATGCGGCTTGTATGTGAGTAATTTTTTTATCCATAAATTTTCTATCGTTTGTCTGTATATATCATCACCACAGATTTTTTCAAGTGCAACTATCTCATAATCTTTAACTGAATGATTAACTGAATTAAAATGTAATGCAACGGGATCGGGTTTTTGTCTTCTTAATTAGAAGACAAAAACCCGTAAATTTAATTGTAAATTGTGACGTTCCCCATTGTAATTGTAATTGTGGTTACTATAGCATAATAAGTTCCGCAGATGAAGGCCGGCTTGCCCGACCGAAAGCTCCGGATGTAAAATGAAGAAATTTATTTATTTACCTCAATGTGAGAGATTTTGATATATATATATATATATATATATAACCAAACAAGGCAGTAGACTGAAGTGAACAGTACATACATTTAAAAGTTGATATTTCGAGACCTATCCGGCTCTTTATCAAAACAACACAATAAAAAAAGTAAAAATACAGTGAAATAATTCCTATTTACAAAGACTAACTACAAAAAAATAAACAAAGTATCGACAGCTACATCATGGACGCTGTTAACTACAAATGTAACATGAGAAGGAAAAAAATAATTTTGTCAGTGTCTGTACATTGAATCTTACAAAATTCTTATTTCTCTAACGGCTATAGAGCAAAATATGATAATATAACAACGAAAAAAAAAAATACAAAATGGGTAGGGGCGGGAAATTTAGGCTTTGGTTCTCTAAGCTTTCATGTTCATGCTAGATTTAAGTTTTTGCATCCAAAATCGTTCTTTTGCCTGTCTTTGGGTCTCGTTCCAAGATCTATTTTGGTCAATGGCCACAACCTGCATGTCAGTCCAGCTATGTCCAGTGGTGTTAAAATGGATCGCTGTAGCCTGTGATTGTTCTTTTTTTCTGTATGTGATTGCGATGTAAATTTATGCGAAGATTGAGGGAGTTCTTTGTTTCACCAATATACTGCTGTTGACATACGGAGCATGTTATCATATACTACTCAACAAAAGAAACGATACACATATAATTTTGTAAATATTTTTGTATTTCGGAATTTAGATTTTTTATTTTAGTATATAAATGTATTCAACGTCAAAACGCATTTGTTTATTCAATTTTTAAACCAATTCCGAAACGGATACGATGGAAATCCGGAATTGTATTTTTTCGCCCGATGATCGCGTTCGCCGTTACCAGATGGATAATTTAAATTGTTTGATGTCCATAATTTGGATACTTAATCATGTTAACATTTGCCATCTTAAAAAGTGGCAAACAATGTCTCATTTCGATGCCCTGTTCAATCCAAAAGCAATGTTGAAGGTGACTTAGCGCAGTCAGACCGTTGATCTGGATTTTTACCCTCGAAATGCATTGCTATGTGATAAGAAGAACAAACTAAAGAGTATCAATGAATCCAAAGAAAACAAGCTTACATTTGTATCAAATGATAGATTACGTGGCAGCAGGTCCGTTGAGACGTCACAACGTCAAGATCGCATAACACGCGTTTTACCGTTATGAGATCGGTAGTTGACAACGGAAAATAGGCCCGAGGAAGTCATGGTCGACTTAGCAATAGGGATTTGACTTCAGTCGGTTCGAAAATGTGCTGGTTTGGTAAAAAGAAAATTTGGACATACTCACTATTAACACCTGCAAAAAGAAATTCCAGATAATGACCTTGACCGTGACCGGAAATGGTTCAGAAATTGTAAGAGAAATCTTCGGGCATAATGTTAACTCTTACAGGCAAAAATACATTTTGTCTATGAGTTATGGTTTTTGTGCTAGAAAGTAACATATTATTTTTGACTATAAAATCTGTGTATCGTTTCTTTTGTTGAGTAGTATATATATTACATTTTCAGATTTACAGGATAGATTTCCGAAAATTTTGTAAGTTTCCCCAGTTGCTGAGCTTTCGAAAGTTGATATTGTGGCACTGTAAATGCAAAGAAGGCAACGTTTATCTAGACAGGTCTTAAATTGTCCTATTTCTGGTGATTTAAGTTTTGCTCTTACGAGCATGTCCTTCAAGTTCTTGGGTCGTCGGAATGAAACAAGTGGGGGTTCAGGAAAAAGGGATTTCATTTTAGGTGATACAGGAAGAGCTTTCATGCAGTCCCGCGTAATGGCCAACAGATCTGGGAGTCGTGGATGGAAAGTTGTAACGAAGGGGATGCGTGAGTTTTTATTCTTTTTATCTCTGTATTGCAATAACTGTTTTCTTTCTAAAATAGCAACACTATCAATTGTTTTTTGCACTTTGTGTGCTTTGTAACCTCTGTTGACTAATTGCTCTTTAAGCTCTCTGCTCCTCTTGTTAAATGTTTGGTCATCCGAGCAGATCCGACGTAGGCGGGTGGAGAGACTATACGGGATCGCATTAACACAATGTCTAGGATGACAACTGCTGGGTAGCAGATACGCATGTGTGTCGGTCGGTTTAGTATGCAAATCAAAGCTTATTTTTCCGTCGACTAGTGTTGAAGTCGTATCGAGAAATGCGTTGGAAATTTCTGACACATTAACGGTAAATTTAATAGATGGGTGAAAATTGTTTATAAATTCGATGAATTCATCAAGATGGAGTTTAGTATCTGTCCATTTCATCTCGATGTCATCAATGAAACGGAGCCAACTGTACGGCTTGTAAGGTGCTTCCTGGAGCATACGCTTTTCAAGATCGCCCATGAATATGTTGGCATAAGATGGGGCTACACGCGTACCCATAGCAGTCCCATTCACTTGAAGGAAATGTTCGTTGTTAAATACAAAGTTGTTACGTTTTAACACGAGACTCAACAGATTAACTAAAGACTCCGTAGATGGTGATTGAACAGTTCTAGTATCCCATACTTTGCGACAGGCTTCGATTCCCTCTTCATGTGGAACATTAGTATACAAGGATGTCACATCTAGAGTCACTAAGAATGTTTTGGGTGGAAGATTTTGGGACGGGGTTTTGTTAATATAATCGGTGGTGTCTTTGACAAAGGAAGGGAGAGATTCAACAAAGGGTTGAAGTTGGAGATCCAAATACTTAACTCACCAAAACTTAAATCACCAGAAATAGGACAATTTAAGACCTGTCTAGATAAACGTTGCCTTCTTTGCAAATACAGTGCCACAACATCAACTTTCGAAAGCTCAGCAACTGGGGAAACTTACAAAATTTTCGGAAATCTATCCTGTAAATCTGAAAATGTAATATATATGATAACATGCTCCGTATGTCAACAGCAGTATATTGGTGAAACAAAGAACTCCCTCAATCTTCGCATAAATTTACATCGCAATCACATACAGAAAAAAGAACAATCACAGGCTACAGCGATCCATTTTAACACCACTGGACATAGCTGGACTGACATGCAGGTTGTGGCCATTGACCAAAATAGATCTTGGAACGAGACCTAAAGACATGCAAAAGAACGATTTTGGATGCAAAAACTTAAATCTAGCATGAACATGAAAGCTTAGAGAACCAAAGCCTAAATTTCCCGCCCCTACCCATTTTGTATTTTTTTTTTTCGTTGTTATATTATCATATTTTGCTCTATAGCCGTTAGAGAAATAAGAATTTTGTAAGATTCAATGTACAGACACTGACAAAATTATTTTTTTCCTTCTCATGTTACATTTGTAGTTAACAGCGTCCATGATGTAGCTGTCGATACTTTGTTTATTTTTTTGTAGTTAGTCTTTGTAAATAGGAATTATTTCACTGTATTTTTACTTTTTTATTGTGTTTTGATAAAGAGCCGGATATGTCTCGAAATATCACTTTTAAATGTGTGTACTGTTCACTTCAGTCTACTGCCTTGTTTTATTATTCTCACGAAGTGTGTATCTTTTAAGATCCAGTACGTCGGGAATGTTGATGTTGTTGCTTTGTTTTGAGATGATTATATATAACCATATATATAACCTTTAGCGTGTGTTCAACATATACCCATGACTTCAATCCAATGTGTGCATATTGTTTTTATCAATCAAATGTTTGCAAACATTTCAAATTTTGAGCTTTTTCAAAATTTTCAACCCACCGTTACACCGAGCGTTACACAACGTTCGCATCATTTTGTTACTTATTCAGAACATGCTTTGTAATGTTAAAAAGTGAAACAATCACTTTTCGAAAGAAATAAATGAAATCCCAGTGGCGGATCCAGACGTTTTGCTAAGGGGGTGGGGGTTGGGGTTGGGGTGGGGGCGTGGGTTTCCAATATTTGTTTCAAAAGGGGGACCCGGAACCCATTTTTTTTAAAAACCCCGAGGAATTAAAAAATTTTCCGACCTAAGGGGGACCCGGGGCTACCCGCCCATCCCCCTCCCGCTAATTCCGCCACTGAATCCATAGATGGTCCAGTATTGGTTGTTTGGTTAAGAATTGAACTATTCCATTATTTTGTGCATCTGGCAATGGTACTTAGTTGAAGTAATTATAATTGAAGGGCACCATTTTAAAATATTGTTCTTGGAAAGTCTTATCTTTGTAAAAAAAATATAAGATGCCATATCAAAACTACATTGAGATTCTTCGAAATGTTAGCAGTGTCGCATCTAAATTCGTAGAATATGTTTAAATACCATAAGGTAAATCCTTTTTACTTGTCATAATTTGTATATCATAGTCCGTGTTTTCGTGAAACTACACTCTTTTTTTTACAAAATACTTAAAAAATAATACTTAAGATACTTAGAAATAAAGCAATAAAATATCTAAGTTTTGAATGTTATTCTGAAATATTAAAATATAATAAAAGTCAGATATTTGGGAATTTTGCTATAACGAGTATTTAAAGTTTCGTGTGCAGTTTTCCTAAAATTTTGCAAAAACGGCATGGTGGATTTTATAAAATTTTGAAATAGGTCATATGTGAGGAGGATCCTTAGGTGCCAAGTTTTTGGAGAATTTTGTCATCATGAAGAAATTGAATGAAGCTGTGATTTCAGCAATGTTTTTGTACTGCAAATCAAAACTTAGTACATGCTTATGATCATTGATCATTATCCCATATTAAGGTCTCCGAGGTTGTATGAAGCGTTTAACAATTATTTATTTTCTATGAAGCAGTTTAGCAATTTATGGCTAATACATGCTGATTCTTACATATATATA